>VWZE01011745.1:110660-122803 GCA_013396675.1 Eubucco bourcierii
GGTTGTGGCCAGGAGGAGGTTACTTTCTTCTCTCAGGTAACCAGTACCAGAACAAGAGGACACAGTCTCAAGCTACATCAGGGGAAGTTTAGGCTTGAGGTGAGAAGAAAATTCTTCACTGAGAGAGTCATTGGCTACTGGAATGGGCTGCCCAGGGAGGTGGTGGAGTCAGCGTCCCTGGAGGTGTTCAAGGCGTGGCAGTTGGTGCCATGTTCTAGTCTTGAGGTCTGTGGTAATGGCTTGGACTTGATGATCTTTGAGGTGTCTTCCAATCTTGGTGATACTGTGATACTGTGATATGTGTTTAGACATAGCCAGGGAGAGCAATGAACTGACAGGCTGCAGAATCTCTGTGTGGAAAGTCTCACATTCCTCATCTCCAAGAGTTCCAATTAAGCCAGAAGTCAAGATGCTACCCAGTTATGCTTATTAACAGACAATTTTCTCAAAATTGATTGCTTCTTTGTTGTTTGATTGCAGTTTTGGTTTGGTTTACTTGGTTGGCTGTTTTTAAATCAAATTTAATTATTTTCCTACAATGGTCTTATTTAAGCAGTAATTAGGTCACTTATTTAGTAGTAATACACAGCAATCCTGGGAGCTGAAATCAGCTGACTACATAATCGATTTGCTCTAATTCCAATTTGCAAGGTGCCTATCTACTGCTGACATGCACCATTGTCTTCCCTGGCCATATCATTCCTCTGTGCAGTTGTGCTGGTTTGAGGAACACTGCATAAATTTGGGTTCTGGATTTCACATGACTAATAGCACTTTTAATTCATAGTGGTTAGTAAAAAACGTATATATGTGGCAAATGTTCTGATACTGATGGAACTTCTCTTGGTTATAAGAATTAGGAACTGCTGAATAATTAACTAAGTTTATAAGTTTGGTCAAATAAGCCTACATACTCCTCCCATATTTCACCTGTAATTTCATCCTGTTTCTTTCCTGATTGTGAATATAGAGTACCATTGAAGTATCTGTTTTTCCCTTCCAAATTTAAATCTTATTCCTATTTTGTTCATTAGAAAGGATCCTGCAGTGCATTTAACTTTCTACTAGGGTAAACAATGCATTTTTACCCAGAGAGCCATCAGGAGTCTCTGCATTAACTACAGAACCTGTGGATTTTATTAATTTTCAGATACAGTCACTGGAAATAATGTAGCTTCAGAGGTCTGTTAGGTTTTCTCAAGTCTATGCTATTGTGGCAGCCCCCTCACACCTTGTACATTTGATTTGAAAACACAGAAGTCCTGTGGCAATATGCACTAGTCAGCAATAAATAATGTCCCAAATCACTACTGACCAGTGCAAGAGCCACTGCATCCATGTCATTCTTGACACATGCTTGCCTCCTCCTTCCCAGGGCACTCCAGCCTTCCTAGAGATGCTGCTCCAGAGGTCTTCTGGTTTTGCCATTTGGAAGCTTTTATAGTGTTTTTCTGCTTTGTTGGACTCCGAATTTACAAATAAACCTAAACACGAAACTGAATGCAAGTTATGCTACTTATTTAAGTAATATTAAGGAAATTATGACCTTAAGCTGTTCTGCATTGTAAAGTGGTTATTTTGAGGTCAATATCAAATGATAGGAACCGTTTCATTTCACGCACACATTCACCTTCAGTTTTACAGACCTAATGAAATACTTAAATTACCTCTCATGGACAAATATTTTCAAATAAGGACTGGTTAAGAGATATTGCTGACTGAGACTGTTGTTTTTTCTGTAACATCTTATTATCCTTTTTAATTGTCTCAGTTAGAAATTGGTTTAAATTTTTTTCCGCATCTCTCATTGATACCATTATACCTTTTCAAACCATCCTACATATTTGATTTTCATTTAGATGCTACTTAACTAACCCACTCCTCCAGGTTGCAACTGCAGAGCAGTGAGGTAGCCATTCGGTTACACTCTTAACTCTCACTACTTACATAAGTCTTAGAAAATAATGCTGCTAATGGAGGAGCAATAGCCTATTTATTAAATCCACCCAACTTTTTTCCCAGTCCTGTGGAAGGACAAAAGTCAGCTAAAATCAAAGTCTTTTTAATTGTTATAATCCAGCAGAAAGTTAATTTTTTTTTTCAGGTAATCAAACACAAATTTCTAAATTCCCTGACCTTGCTGTTGAAGCTAGTAATGAGAAATCACACAGAACTGCCAGAAAATCTAAATGTGATTGTACTCATATGTTGCTATCTGTCTAATATTTTCACAGTGCTGGTTCTTATCTGCGCCAGCAGCAGATGGTCCTGCAATACATTGACATATCATCACCTAGTCATTAAAGTATCTTAAAGCTCTGCTCTTCTTTTTAAGCCTTAGAAGGTCATTGTCCAGTTCTTAACTTGTCTTAAGTTTCAAAAGTCTTTGTCAACCTTTTAACCACAGGAAGAAATTAAATATTCAAAGACTATTACCTTATCAGTGCTAATCAGTAAAAGCACTTTTAATGAGGTGGTGCTTTACTAGTTCCCATTCTATGCCTCAGAAAAGTATTTTCAGATTTCATATAATTTAAACTCTTCATTATTTCAAACATTTTATCATGTTTTCTTGGTCACACTTGCGTAACTAAGCACAAAAATCATCTGATTTCTCTTCATAAAAGCACTGATGCCACATGCATAGTAATCCTATGGGACATAGTTTCTTCTCAAACATCTTTAATTGATACAAAAATACTTAAGCACCTGCTTATTACACAAGTATGAACATAATTCCTTTGGTTAGCTGAAACTCAAATCTCTAGCAGGATTTCAGCTCATTAGTACTTGCATCTAATATTCTAGAAAGATAATATATATTTTTTGACTTAAACATCATTAGCGAACTGCAAAGCAAATAAAAAGGTAGTTTTTAATGGTTTAGGTAGTTAACAGTTGCAGGCAAGCCTCTGTTTGCTGAATACTCGGTCAATAAATCAATGTTTATTCACAACCTGAAATTCTGTTTATTTTACTCTCTACTATCTTACCATAGTTCAGCACTAGTGTAATTACATATGATTAAAACTAGGCTAAACTTTATCTAAACCAAACTCATTGAAACAAGAATCAGAGTTAAATTATAGAATAACTCTAGTGCTCTCTGTTTAATTAAATTAAAATTCAGAAAAACAAACCCCCCCAAAAAAACACAAAAGAAAACTCGACAAAACAAACCACACCCTGTTTGTTCTGATACTGAACAGCTGCTTACATGCTGCTTAATGTGAATCCCAGACTAGCTGCATTAAATTAATTATGCTTGTCTTTGATCAGTTTTCCCTGAATAACTTGTTTTTCATTAAAGTCAGTATCTTACAGGGCTTTTAGCACTATTTTTCAAAATGATATAGATAAAACTAGAGTTTTATCTGAGGAGTTATTATCTACAAGAAGGAAATTTGAGGATTTTTAAAGGGTTTTTTGTTGATTTATTTTGTTTGTTTGTTTCTCTCGTCAACCTTATTAGTATCACATGTAATCAATAAGAAGCATATACTATTAGATATACTTATATTCGGGTATTGTTAAAAATAATGAAATACCTCTATTTAGCTGCTAACAAAAATGAAGAAACACAAGTGGAGTTTTTTTCAGATGTACCTTTCAATGAATGTGAATTAAGAGAATTGAATTAAGACCAAAGTGCAAATAATTAAAACTATAGCATAAATAATTGAAATTAGAGTACCCAATCAATTATTTAAGATTAGTTTAGTAAACCTCTCTGAGGAGACATCATTAAATAGCATCTACTGCAAAGTTGGAAGATTTGCTTGTAGCCTTAATGATATTAAAGGAACGTGTGATACACCTGTAATACCCAAGAAGGGACTACAAGCTCTTTTTACAGGAGTTTGTAGTGACAGAATGAGAATGAATGGCTTTAAGGTTGAGGAGGGTAGATTTAGGCTGGATATTAAGAAATTCTTTGCAGTGTGGATGGTGAGACACTGGAATAGGTTGGCAAGGGAGGTTGTGGATGCCCCTGCCCTGGAGGCATTCAAGGCCAGGTTGGATGAGGTCCTGAGACACCTTGTCTAGTGGAAGGTGTCCCTATCCATCCTACCAAATGGAATTAGATGAACTTTAAGAATGTTAGCTAATCTAAGCCTGTAAATTCAGAAGGTACACATTATACAGGTAACTATATTACTCTTTCTGCTATGTTATACTTTTTTGGCAGCTAATGTTCAAGTATCCTGGACTGCAGAATGACAAGTAGACATTCAGTATGTCAATACTGCAGCAAAGAGAATTAATGGGTGTTTTGTTTTGTTTTGTTTTGTGAAGCATACCTGTGGTATACCTGATTTATCTAATTAGAGCAAAAAATAAAATTATCCTTAGCTATGTGGTGTTTAAGTCATGAATGAAATGCTGAGCAAAAGCATCTGAGTTTATGGGTTTAAACTGGCAGAGGGAAGATTTAGACTAGATGTCAGGAGGGAGTTCTTTACAGTGAGGGTGGTGAGGCACTGGCACAGGTTGCCCAAGGAGGATGTGGCTGCGGCTGCTCCCTCCTTGGAGATGTTCAAGGCCAGGTTGGATGAGGCCTTGAGTAACCTGTACTAGTGGGAGGTGTCCCTGCCTATGGCAGGGGGTTGGAACTGGATGATTCTTGAGGTCCCTTCCAACCTTACCATTCTATGATTCTATGAGTTGAGTGTCTACTGCAGATTTTACTGTATTAAATCATAACCACTACTCCAAATCTTTGTGGAGCTTAGGTTTTTTTTTGTTTGTCTGTCTGCTTGTTTTCTATTCAAAACTGACCTCCCTCCCAGTCATCTGAAGAAAATGTCCATAATGGAAAAGTTTTCCTAGTGGATTTCAATTTCAAACCATGATTTTAGAAGTTAGTATCTTGCAATACCCAGGATGTGTGATAGTAGAAAAGGAAATAGCTACATTGAATGAAACCACAAGAACCTCCCCTTAGAAACAAGGTTAAAAACATGTTTTTTAGGAGAGTTTTAATGCACTTTTCAGATATTTACTGAAAGTTGTGATATGAGCAGTCTCTAAGGTTTTAAAGTCTTTGCATTAGCAGTCCCAGGAAAAGGATGTGTCTTGGTATATTAATTATGATACCTTACATTGCTCACTTTGCAGGTAAGCAGGGGTTTGGGTTTTTATAGAGATTTTTAATATTGGTTTATTTCTTTGTGTGTGTTTGGTTGGTTGGTCTGGTTTGTGATTTTTCTTTGTTTGGATTATTCTTTTATAATTTTACCCTAGAATTCTCTGACCAAGGAAGGCAATAGATGTACTTTAGAACTTAGTTTGCAACTCTTCAAAATACTGTTTTATGGAGGAAATAAAAAAACAAGGAGGGGGGGGAGGTCATAAATGTGCTTAAAATAGTACATAGAAATTAAAATTACACCTGATATAAAACTACACTGAAAGGAAAAAGGAGAAAAACATGAGTTCATTTTTGCATGTTAGGAACCTCTGCAGATGTTTTCTAGATGACCCTTGAGGTCCCTTCCAACCTTACCATTCTATGATTCTATGATTTGTGAACAGAGATCTAATTTTATGTCCTCAGATGGAAAAGACAGATTTATTTCACAGAATTTTTAGTGTCTTTACCTGACCTCTTTATTCTACGTGAGAAACAAGTGCTTTTGGTGTACAAAGGCTATATTACATTACCTGCTTAAACCTTTTTTTGTGGGATCAAATTAATCCTGGCTTTTCAGTTACTATTTCTGCTTATTGACTACAAAGGGAGAGTACAGCTAAGTGCAGAAGTTTAAACAGTTATTTGAAATGCAAATAAGTTTAAGTAGAATGGTCTCAGGTGACTTATTAGTAAAAGTTTCAAAATTCAACTGTAGGTAAAGTTCAGTCATCTAAGGTGTTAAAAAGTATCAGATGTGTCTGTAAATTGACCTTGTATGTGCATCAAATAGAGAATTGTTCTGTTACTCAGAAGAAATTTTTAAAGTTGATCACTATGATGCCTGGAAAAGCCCCTTCAAACTATTTTCCACTTGAGGATTGCCTAATAAGGTGCATTTTGGTGACATCCAGGATTTGGCTTACACCATCATGCCTGTGGGAAAGGACGAACCACAGACTTTGCAGTTTGACAAATTACAAGCTGGCTAGCGATTACCTCTGCAAGAGGTAATGTCTAAATACATTATCAGTTTAGCCTTGGGCACCCTTTGCAATTAATATCAAATTTGTCTCTTAAGAGNATGGTATATGTGCATGAATTTTATCTCAGAATATCCATATCAATGGATTGATCATCCTTCTTCATTAACGGTACTGTTAATTTATGTACACATAGTGGCAATATATGGTTTTATTTGGAAAAAAAAAAAACCAAAAAAAACCCAACATTGTCAAAGGGTCTGAGATGTGATGTCAGGAACTACCAAAACTGAAAAATTACAGAAATTGAAGAAGGTTTTGAGATCGCATAGAAAACATTCCAAGCAGTTAGTCTGAGTAAACTTGAAAATGCTTATATTTAGTTTCATACAAGCATAGAATTTCATTTTGATAAAGTGTTCATTACAATTTTTTTTCCTTTTTTTATACAGCCACCAGTGGGCTAGAGCTTTCAGTCACACAATACCCTGAAGACACCAGTGTACTCCTAAACTCCACAGTGTGGATGCTGTGTGTATTCGAGTATCCCAGTGAGGAGAACGAGGAGCCAGTTGTGTACTGGAGGAAAGGTCCTGACTGTCACAACCAGCAGAGCCTCCAGCCAAGTGTTGGTACAGGCTGGTCACAAGTACACATTACAAAGAACACTCTCAGAGGATACTCTATATTAAAACTGAGCAATGTTGACCAGAATGACAGTAGCTCCTATTTCTGCGATGTGATGCTAACTCAGAAAATACAAGGCAAGCGTGGTAATGGTACCAAGCTGACTGTGCATGGTAAGGAACATTTGGAAATGACAGAAATGGACTTAATGTGTGCAAAGGGAGTTAGATTTTCATGTAGCCTTACTGCCTTCATGCCCAAGACTCACCTGTGCTGGAGGGAGGATGTCACAAAACCAATTTGTAGCACTATAAGTAATGAAAGAAAGGCACAATTTTTGTTTGAACTATTTATACATCTGGATTCTCAGGGACAGAGATTTCTCGTTGGATCTAAACTAGTCCACTGTTCAGTAGAACATTTATTTTATATTGTATATATTCTAAATATTTTATGCATTTGTATATATAACATTAATTAGTCAATTAATTACAAATAATTTTCCCTAATATTCTCCACAAAAGTCTGTGGGATCTTCACTCCGTATCAAAAGAGATAAAACAGACATACAAACCCTTAAATCCTTGACAATCTTGCATTATATTTTTAATAATCTTCTTCACATTTTATAAGCCTCTATAGTTTGTGTTCCTTTTTCCTGTTACTGAAACCCTCACAGCACTATGGGGTTTTTTAGAAAGCATGTACATAAACACAGGGATATGTGGGAGGGAAACTTCTTTCTGTTTGATTGTGAAATCATTCTCAATGCCTTATAACTCATTCCCTACCCTAGAATTATGAATCCAATTTCTGTAACCCTGCTGGGGATGTGACCTCAACAACCAAGATCCTCTACTTCGGATGAGCCAAGTTTGCTCTATGTGGACTTTCCAGACAAATCAGACTAAGCAGATGCTAAATGCTGCAAGCAGTCTAATTCTAGTTATCACATCATGTTTGACAACTGTACAATGCAATTCTTCTGACTCCTCTTTGGTAAAAAACCACGGTGGCAAATGAAATTCTTTTGACTATCATACCATAAGAATATTCTTTCGTTTGGATTAGTTGTCATTACTTAAGTGTTTGCTTAAGTGTTTGTTTTAGGGTATATCACTTCAGTAAACAGAATTTTGATCAACATTCATTTCATAAGCAGCTTATGACAGTCTAAAAAAATCTTACGTGTAAAGTAACAGACAACAATTCTCTCATGAGAAGCTTAACCTTCTACCCTGAAAAAAAACCGATGAAATAAAGTGTGGTAAGAATAAAGATAGCTGTGCTGCCTGGTCAAATCTCACTAAGCCTTCAAATGAAATCTTATCAGAAACACAACTTTGTTTTGCTTTTTAAATACTCAATGTTATTTCTCTTTGTTTCAGATCTGAAATGCAAAGAGTGTGCAATATCAGAAAAGAGCTGGTGGGGTTGGTTCCTTCTTGGATATACCATTTTTGTCACCACAGTTATCATATCTTTTGGTGTAAGTAACTTCAGACATAAATGCTACAGACCTAAAGATGGGATGGCATCTTCTGATGGAAAGAAACAATAAGCAGATTAGTGTGACCATGCACCTGTATTTAATGGTAACTAAAGCGTAAGAGGTACAACCTCACATCTGTGAATGTTTTCAGGGCACAGGAAACTTTGACAGAGAAATTTTATCTGTTTGGTTTTTTTAAGAGCCTACTGACAACTGGGAAGCTCTTTTCTGTGTTGTTGGCTGAGGTTGTTATTTTTAACTGCAAACAAACAAACAAAAAAAAAAATAGCCTAAATGGTTAACAGTTTGAAAAGCCCTGCACCCTCCATGCTAGAGCCCTCTGGGCTCCAGCTTCTAATTTCATGAGCTCCCCTAGACACCCATCAATGTCTGCTCATCTTTTGTTTTACTCATGTTCCAGCCAACCAGCCATGTCAGGGTTTTTTGCCCACTCCCACTCACTAGTAGGTACAGGTCACTGATAGACAAGTACCTGGCCAGCAATGTAGCACTCTGGCAACTTGAAAATATTTTGCAAGAAGTAAAAATTTTTTTTTTTTTTAGCATATAAAATTATCTAAGACTAGACTGATTTCTTATGCTTCCCAGGATATTTTTAAAAATAACAAAAAACCCCAAACTTCCCTCTTCCCTAGTGGTGGCTCTGTTCCCTCATCGATGCATTATAACCATTTTAATCCATTATTTTTCATGGAACCAAAACCTAAAAATAAATCAGTTTTACTTTAATCCTACTTGAGAATATCTTTCTGAAGATTGCACTATTTGGAAGGAAACAAACATGATTTGAAGAATTCTGAACTATGTCATAACAATGCAAATGAGCATCACAGGCTTTGAAGGCACGGATGGTGCTACATTCATGTCCACTGCTCAACAGTACAACATGCCCTGCTTAGATTTATGAGGTACTTACTTGCCAGCACAGTTCAAAGGTTATTTTTTTATTGTAGACCTAAAAATCTCTTTGTGCTTCACCACCACCTCCTCAAAATCAATACTGTAGAGTCACTTAAAAGTTAGCAAGCAGTTAAATTGAACCAATAGGGAATAGTTTGAAGTTTGACTTTGAAGAAGAAAATTTAGCTGTGGAGGACTCAGCGTAGTTTGAAATGGTGGCTATTTTAAGTTCAGAAAAACAGATCTTTCACTGGCCAAGTCCTGATTGAAAGCAAGGATTTCCTTCACTTTATTATCTGTATTATAAAGAGGCTACTTAAGCATCACTGAAACTGGCACGGTGGCAACAGCTCTGTGCTGGTTTGAGGCTAATTGGAA
The DNA here is from genome assembly GCA_013396675.1 of Eubucco bourcierii. Classification (NCBI taxonomy): domain Eukaryota; kingdom Metazoa; phylum Chordata; class Aves; order Piciformes; family Ramphastidae; genus Eubucco; species Eubucco bourcierii. The sequence goes on from VWZE01011745.1 coordinate 120,193, forward strand.
TATTCTAATGAGAGAAATTAGATCATTGGTTGTAAAAGAATAATAATGATAAAGTCTATATCATTCATTGGTTTGCTAGAAGGGATAAAAAGCCAAAGTATAAATTATTTGGTCTTCTCTTTTGCTTCTGAGTGCTCATTCCCTTCAGATCTCTTCTCTCTAATATCTTCCATTAACCTTGGCTAACAGATAATGAGTAAGCTTTGCTGATAGTTTTCTGTCCGAGAGAGAGTGGCTTTGAACCCCTTCTAGGGTTCTTCTATTTGTCTGGGAGGGGAGTTTGGATTTCTTTATTATTTCTAAATTGTATATAATTGTAAATACATGTAAATATATTATGTATATATGCATGTAAATTTAGCTTTAACTTGTAAAAATAGCTTTATCTTACTTCCAAGCCATCTGAGCGGGTCTGGTAAATTTTAACTGGGGTGGGGGGAGAAGGGAAGCAGCGGAGTTCCCAACCCACTACAAGCTCCCTCTCTTCTGTTATCACTGCAGAGAAAAGAACTTCATTATTAAGTAAAACTCAATACAGCCGACACAAATTACAAGACTTATAAAGGCATTTACAGTATCCTGTTGCCCTTCTAGGTCAAGTTTGGGGTTTGCTTTCATTAACAACCAGTTTTAAAGTATGATTACCTCAAAGCCACATTGAAACAAATGTTTGCACAGTTCACACAGTTCAGGTAGCAGGAGACAAGATATGTGAATCTGGGGAAACAGCAAACTTGTGCCAGAGAGGGGCTCTTCTAAAATGAGTCACTCGATTCACAACTAGCAAGCAGTAGCAAACTGTGATGAAGTTTAAATTTCTTCAAAGCAGCCCATACAGTGTTCTGGTTTGGATTTGTGATTAAAGCAGTGCTAATAATAAACTGATGTTTTGTCAGTGTTTGCACAGCACCAAGATTTTCTCTTTTTCTCAGTCTGTCACTCAGCAAGCAGGCTGGGAGTGGGCAAGAGGCTGGGGGGGAACAAAGTCAAGGCAGCTGACTCAAGATGATTAAAGGGTTATCCCACACTATGCAATGTCATACTTAGAAACAACACCTAGGGGAGGAGAAGACAAAACGGGGTTTTTCGCTTCTGAGGTGACCATTGCTTAGAGGCTGGCTGGGCACTAATCATAGAATCATAGAATGGTAAGGTTGGAAGGGACCTCAAAGATCATCTAGTTCCAACCCCAGTCTGTTGAATGGAAGTGGTAAGTGATTTCCTCTGCATCACTTATTTTACTGTTGTTGGGGGTTTTGTTGTTTGGTTGAGGGTTTTTGTTTTGGTTTGGGTTTTGGTTGGTTGTTTTATGTGGTGTGGTTGTTTCTTTGTTCTGTGGTGGTTTTGTTTCGCTGTTTACTTTATCTTTTTTCCCCCTCATTCCTTCACCTGCCAGATAGTCTTTATCTCATAAGGTGTTTTTTGGGGGGGTTGTTGTTGTTGTGGGTTTTTTTGTTCTTCCTATTCTCTCCCCTATCCAACTGTTGATAGAGGAGTGATTGAGTGGGAGCTCTACGGGTGCTTGGCTGCTGGCCAGCATCAACCCATCACAGGCTAAAAAGACAAACCCTGACATCTAGATAGGAAATTGTAACTTCTTGTAATTTCTTTACTAAATGACAAATGTTTCCTATCAAGAAAACGTACATTGTGTCAAAAATCAGAGTGTGAACTAATGAAAGAGGAACTAGAAGACCCAAGGGCTCTTTGGCTCTTAAGAGGCCACTGCTTAAACACATTGTGTCATAATTGATCAAGTCTTCCAGGGAGCTTCTATACAGGAATGTTAACCTCTGCAAAAGGTCAGACCTGCCTATAAGTCTCAGGTCCTCTCAGCTATTTTCATGCTTCTTACTTCTGTTGAACTTTTCCTGTGGCTCCAAATAGGTCCAGGATACAGCACTGCACTAGAATGTGCTAAGCACCTGGCTTAGAATTCATCATATTAGAAGATATTCCACTGAAATAATTTAACACTGTTTAATATTAGTTCTTATTAATTTTAAATCAAGACATGTCATAACTGCTCTGCAGTATCGTAATGCTCCATGTGTGACCATATTCCACTCCTTAAGTTAGAACCAGATAAGCTATAAATCCATAATTACTTCATATCTTAGGTAGCATACTACTAACATTTATTAATAATAGTGAATAATAACTTTAGAAACAATTCAGAATAAACACCAGGTTGCTATTCCTGTAGTTAGAAAGATACTCTCAAAAAAGACAGGGTATCCTATGGAGGCACTGCTACTGCTTAACACTGTATTTTGTGGAATATTACAACAGATTCACCAGTGCTGTAAAAAGTGTAAGAACAAGTCAAGAAATACAGATAGCACCACTACCCTGCCAAGTAAATGGATTTATGACCAGCCATCCAGACCAGCTGATAAGGGGTTTAATCAAGAATATGAAGATATGTCACTAATAAGAACTTTCACTGACAATAGAAGGAAAACTACATGAAAAATAAAGTGTGTGGAGTTAGAATTGTAATATATGAGTATGTGTGATATGTGCTATTTCTATCAAGGAAGAAAAGAAACACACACAAATTGCTTCATTTGTTCTTTGTTCATTTCCCTCTTCCCCCTAACTACCCTCT
>VWZE01011745.1:122914-152961 GCA_013396675.1 Eubucco bourcierii
CCCCCCCATTCTGTTCACTTTTTTGAAGTTACCACAGCTACAAAGGAAATGAACCTTAGTACATGTAACTATCATCAAAATACTGCAAAAGCTAAAGGTATTCAAACCTCTTTTAAATGTCAACAAGTCTGACCATCTGAGTTTTTCTACTTCAAACATATAGGCATAGTTCAAATGTTGGTTTTACTGAAGTTAAGGCATCTTTTCTGCTTTACAAATGCAGTTGTCTAATATAGTATCTATCCATTGTAACGACAAATTTTAAAAGCAGCTTATCCGAAGGGAATTCCTCAAATGCTTCCCAATGTACTGTCTGATCTTATTTCTAACTCCTTATGCATCCTCTGCACTTACAAATTCCTGTGATATTCTACATTCCTTGCTATGCCAGTCATGTAATGCATAGCATAGAATCATAGAATGGTAAGGTTGGAAGGGACCTGAAGGATCATCTAGTTCCAATCCCCTGCCATAGGCAGGGACACCTCCCACTCGTACAGCTCACTCAAGGCCTTGTCCAACCTGGTCTTGAACACCTCCAGGGAGGGAGCAGCCACAATCTCACTGGGCAACCTGTGCCAGTGCCTCACCACCCTCACTGCAAAGAACTTCCTCCTAACATCTAGTCTAAATCTTCCCTCTGCCAGTTTAAACCCATTGCCCCTTGTCCTGTCATTGCAAGACCTTGTAAATAGTCCCTCCCCAGCCTTCCTGTAGGTCCCCTTCAGATACTGGAAGGCTGCTATAAGGTCTCCTCAAAGCCTTCTCTTCTCCAGGCTGAAAAGCCCCAACTCTCTCAGTCTGTCCTCATAGGAGAGCTGCTCCAGCCCTCTGATCATTTTCATGGCCCTCCTCTGGACCCGCTCCAACAGTTTCATGTCCTTCCTGTGCTGAGGGCTCCAGAACTGCACACAGTACCTATCAGGTACATGCATCTCCCAATCATGTGTTAACATGTTTTTTAAAGCTGCAACTCATGCTGCAACACACAAAACCCCACCAACCAAAAAAACAAACAAACAAACAAACAAAAAAACCCCAACAACAACAAAAACAAAACCAATCAAACCAAACCCAATGTACACCTTGACATGTAAATAAGCTATACAGATATAAGTTTACTGCTGTAGGGCTTATCCTTAGTGCTTATGTGCCATATCTAAGATTATGACATAAACTCCTTGGATTAAAAAGGTGCGTTTTAAACTTGTATTAAAGTGCTTAGAATACTCGTGGGATCTATGTAAATAACAACAATAAATCTAAGCTGCGCAGAAATAGCTTATCATAATTTGCATAGTAGTGAAGTACTTGAGGAAGTGCTGCCTTAGAATAGTTATGTATATGTGACTTGAAGCAAATTAGTACTGTGACAAAGTGTTTAAATAATTGTGTTTCAAATTTGTTCACCCCTTCAGACATTATGAGAAAGGAAATGGTTCCAAGAACAAAACGGCAAGAGGTTACAGCCCTATATGTAACTGTTCAATAGTTACAAAAAGTGAGCAAACTTTGTTCACTCAGAAGGGAACAGAAAGTCTTACAGCTGGCACTTGAAGCTGGATATTAAGAAACAGATACACACTTCTAGCTGGGTTCAGATTCAACTTTATCACTAACCTCTTTTGCTCAAATATTTGCTTATTTTATCAATAAAGATACCAGAAAAAATATTTTTAAGAAACTGATCTGAGAATTTGACTCCTTTTGGTGAAAATGCTGGCTAATATGCTTAGTAAAACTGAAATGTGACTTTCAGAGGGACAGATAGGCTGTGCTTGAGCATTTGGAGAGAGAAAGGACTATCTTTTTGGATTTTTTTTTTTTTCCATTTGGACAGTAGGAGTTAAATAATGGTCTTCTCCCTTCCTCTATTTAAATTTGAAACTACATTAAGGCATATTTAGGTTTCCAGAGTCAGAAACTCAGACTCTAATTGCAGGTATTTATATGTAAATTGGTTTGGTTTCTTGTTTTTCTTTTTTTTCACTTCTCCAGACTGACTATCTTTTCAGAAGCACCTCATATTCTCTATTTTAAGAATTTTTTTTAAATAAAATATTCTCATTTCATATAATACATCTTAATCTTAAAATTATAAATTTGGTAAAATACTAAGTGGCTAAATACAGAGGATGTCTAGACATTTTACACATTTTAACATGGAGTTTTAAAAGAGAAATAGCCATTCCATCTTTTAAAATATGAGGTGTGACAACCATCTGTGAAGAACTGAAGGCAGCAGTCACTGAACCAAACTCACTTTCATGTACAAGAATCACCAAGAGGTCCATGCATTCAGTGAAACATTCTAGCTCTTGGCAAAAATGAGAATAGCTCACACCTGATGTAGAAGACATAACTAGAAAGCACATCTGGAAAGCATTGCATTCAGGGGACTCCTGCACTCAAATGGGGCTGTTTTTCTTCCCACTTTGTAACTGCCTCCACGTCCAATCAATGACCCTTCAAATGAAGGTCAGCATGATTACCGCACTTTTTCACATGCTTCTCAGAAACAGTGGAGCTACTTTATAGTGTTTCCAAAGAAGCTGAACATAAACTTCCAGTCTGAAAGGTCAAATATTCAGAAAGTTCTGGGGGGGACCATAAACAAGTAACAGGCAATATGTTCCATTACCTAACACTAACAGCACAAGGACAGTAAAAAGGTTTTATTTGTGACAGTGCACTCAGCAAGGTCATGGATTTTTGTGGTAGCTAAATACAGAATGAAACATCAGGTCTGAATTCAGAATGACTTCAGAACACACGTCTTAATATTAGATATGCAAAATATCACTTTTTCTTTTTTTTTTAAATTCACACTTTTTACAAAAAGTGTATGTGGTAGGATTAAGAGCACTGATATTTGCATGAAATGCTGATCCTACAGTAAGTTAAAGAATCACAGAGCCATTGGCTAGAGAGGACCTATGAAGGTCATGTAGTCTAACCCCTCTTGCTGAAGCAGGGTTAAGGTAGAGCTGGTTCTACAGGACTGTGTCCAAGTGGCTTTTGAATGGAGGACGACTCCATGACCTCTCTGGGCATCCAGTACTCAATTCAGCTTGACAGTAAAGTGTTTTCAGTTGTTCAGGTTATGCCCATTGCCTCTTGTCCTGTCACTGGGCAACACTGTAAATACAGAGATTCATCATCTTCATTCCTTCCTGTGAAGTACTTACAGAAATTGGCAAGATCTCCCAGTTTTCTATTTTCCAGGCTACACAGTTCCATCTTTCAACCTCTCATACATCACTTATACCAGTTTTTAATTATATTTGATGGCCTGCAGTGGAATCACTCCACTAAATCCACAACTTTTTCATACTGGGGAACCCAGAACTGGACCTAGCACTTCAGATGTGAGAAGGATCGCCATCTTCAAACTGCTGATAACGCTCTCCTGTGCTGGTTTGAGGCTAATTGGAATATTTCACTGAGAGAAACTGAATTCTTAGCTGTGACAAGAAAGAAAAACAACTACAGTAACCTGTATCACTCATTCTGCTGAGAAGCACAGCTAGTTAAAATATGTGAGACACTTCTCACAAACTTCTGAGTTAGTTCTCAGTAGTTGTGTTTCATTGATCTTTTTATACAATATGGACAAAGCTTAAAGGAAGGTTTTGGAATTCTGGAGAGTATCTTCTCGTCTGGGTTGGGTTTAATATCACTGAAACTATTACCAAATCTACTTTTAATAAATCAGGAAATATTACAACTGCTTCAGTACCCCTGATGGGAGTACTTTTGCCCAGAACTGAACTTCCAGACCCCTGTACCGAGTTCTACACACATAATAGAGCAGTATATTTATCATGTGTGCTCTTAGCCCTAAGAATCCTGGGTTTATGTCTAATTGTTGTATGACGTGTCATAAATGCAGCTGTTGCCAAGAATACAGCTTGGGAAAGGCAGCAGATGGTGCTTGAGGAGTTCACAAGATGGGGAAAATGAGTTAGTAGAACTTGGTCAGAGTCCCACAGGAGATAACGGACAACTTTCTCAAAACAAAATCTGTTTGGGGGGAAAGCGAGAGGGGACTGCCATGGCCTACAGGGAGAAGTTTTGGTTGGGAGCCTCCTGGCACTCTGTTTTGGAGGGAATTTGTGTTTCTCTATTACTTTGAACTTGCATATAACTGTATGTTGTGTATATATGGACACACATGCACACTTGTAAATCGTACTAAGCTGTAAATATAGCTTCATTCCTTAACTTACATCCGGCTGAGTCTAGTCTGGGCGATTCCACTGTGTGGGGAGCAGGTAACTCCCAACCCACCACATCTACCGAAGGCATACCAGGATGCTGTTGGCTGCCTTTGCCATGAAGGCACAGCCAGCAGCCTCATGGATTGTTTGCTGTCCCCCCTACCTGCAGGCCCTTCCATGCAACACAAGTGCAGGTCTTTTGCATGTTCATTTGTTGAACTTGGTGAAATTCTCTTCATCCCAATGCTTCAGCTTGACCCCGTATCTCTGGACAATGTGGGCTTTTTCAGCCACAAATTGGTCAAAGTAAGAATCTCAAGTTCATGACAATGTATGATGCATTTATAAATACACTTTGAAAACTTAAAAACAAGCTCTTTCAAGAAAATAAATTTATTCAATTTTAGCAGAGGAAGAAAACAATAAATATAACTTTCTTACACCCTTCTTTACAAGGTAATTTTACATTCAGTCATCAGACTCCCATCACAAATTTTAGCTAGTATATCACATTTTAAAAGACTACATTCACTGAAAAGGCAAGGTTATAAAACATACATATCAAAGAGTGCAAATGTTTTATTTCTCGTGGCTAGTGGTAAGTGTTCAAGTGCATGATATGTATCAGATCAGCAATATTGCATCGCCCAATTGGCATGTACAACTGTTAAAGTGAAAAATACAAGTTTGTAATTTTCCCTTGGTACAATTTTGATTTGTCTCTCAAATAACATGAACAAAAGACTTTTCCAATTTTCTGTACCTATGATAACATGAGCTTTTCAAAAATCCCACACTCAGGTCCTCAGTTGAAGAAAAATGGATGTCAGCTTGAACCTCATCAAAACAAGCATAATTCCCATTCTGACATGTTTACACAGGTCTTTGGAGCGGGGCAGATACTTTCTCAGCAGAAGCAGATGCAATTCCATTTGGAGTTTGATTTTCCTAAACACGAACTGAGACAACAATTGCCAAGATTCTGCAGGATGCCTGTAGCTGTTTTGACAGCCATCGGGTTTTGTTAATCTTCTATGTACATTCTATTCAAACCAGTTTTCTTTCAGTAAAAAACGTACGGTATCATCAAATCCATTTTGGTAAAATGATTCCATTTTCTCCTGGTTTGGCGGGAATAAAGCTCGATTAAGTCTTACTAAGTTGGCCAGAGATAGCTGCAACAGAGCGAGAAGCAATGAATTAGTTTATAAGAACAACTTCTCTGGACTTGATTGTGCTGCTCTCTGTTCTGTCATCTGTGTTGTGTAGCCTATGTAAGAACAAAAGACCAGCATGGCTATGTCTACACTAGCAAACTAACCACATTCAGGTACGCTGCTGTGTCACACACGCGCCAAGACAAACTGTCGCAAGCGGTCTGCATATACACTATCAAATTCACAGCCTCCAAAGCAGACTGTTTGCCTGTAAAACTGCCCAAAGTTTCTGAAACATTTCAACTTTGGAAACATTCCCAGAACTGTCTGGCAGAACGGTAGATGGCACATGCTAAATTTGGGCAAGGAAATATTTTGACGGTTTCCTAGTGCAAACAACCACATTCTTGGGAACATTCCCAGCCCATGTTTAACATGTAGGTGTAAATGTAGCTTGTATTACCAACAAATTAAAAAGTATTCAGCATCTCAAGTGGTCACTTTGACAGTGTAAAGATTTCAGAACTTTGTTCTTGTATACACGCATGATTTACAGCGAAATTAAAAGTATAATGATGGTGCAGCTCATTCTGGAGGTTATCTCTAGGCACTTGGAAGAGAAGAAGATTATCAGAAGCAGTCAGCATGGATTTACCAAGAGGAAATCATGCTTAATTAATCTGATAGCATTCTATAATGCTGCAACCAAATGGGTAGACACAGGGAGACCAGTGGATGCAGTCTACTTTAACCTTAGTACAGTTTTTGACACTGTCTAACGTAATGTTCTTGTGAGCAAGCTCAGCAAGTGTGGGATAGAAGAGTAGACAATGAGGTGGCTTAGGAACTGCTTAAACAATAGAGTCCTAAGTGTGGTGATCAATGGTGCCAAGTCCAGCTGGAGACCTGTAACTAGTGGAGTCCCCCAGGGATCAGTGCTGGCTCCAGTCACATTCAACATCTTCATCAATGACATGGACGATGGGACAGAGTCTGCTCAGCAAGTTTGCTGATGATACCAAACTGGGGGTCTTGGCTGACACACCTGAAGGCTGTGCAGCCACTCCGCAAGACTTGGACAAACTGGAGAGCTGGACACAGAAGAAGAACTTAAAGAGGTTCAACAAGGATAAGTGTGGAGTCATGTACCTGGGAAGGAATAATAAACTGCACCAGTACAGGTTGGGAGTTGATCTGCTGGAAAGCAGTCCTGTGGAGAAGGACCTGGGAGTCCTGATGGACAATAAGTTATCCATAGGACAGCAATACACCCTTGTGGCCAAGGTGGCCAATGGGATCCTGGGGTGCATTAAGAGAAGTGCATCCAGCAGATCAAGGGAGGTTCTCCTCCCCCCCATAATCTGCCCTGGTGAGACCTAACCTGGAATACTGCATTCAGTTTTGGGCTTCCCAGTTCAAGAGGGACAGAGATCTACTCAAAAGAGCCCAATGGAGTGCTACAAAGATGATTAAGGTGCTGTAACAATGCCCTGTGAGTAGAGGCTGAGGAACTGGGGCTTTTTGGTCTGGAGAAGAGAAGACTTAGAGGGGATCTACTAAATGTTTATATATATACACACAAGGGCTGGGTGTCAAGAGGGAGGGGACAGATTCTTCTCAGTTGCACCCTATGATAGGACAAGAAGTAACAGGTATAAACCACAGAACAGGAAGTTCTACCTCTACATGAGGAAGAATTTCCTTACTGTAAGAATCACAGATCACTGAAACCAGCTGCTCAGAGAGGTTGTGGAGTCTCCTTCTCTGGAGACTTTCAAGGTCCTTCTGGATGTGTTCCTGTGTGACCTGCACTAGATTCTAAGGCCCGGGTCTGACAGGGGGGTTGCACTCAATCTTTGGAGGTCCCTTTCAACTCCCAACATCCTGTAATTTAATAATGTTCTGAACACTTCATTTATATGATTAATACTTGAGCCTCACACTCCATTATACACAATTTTGGCGAAAGAAAAATATCACCATTACTTGAAGTAATTATTCAAATTCTGACACTAATAAATAGAGGAGGTTCAAACCATTAGAAAACCATACACATTCCAATACAGATAAATAATGATATACAACTCTCCATTTTATGCAGATTACAGTATTGCTGATAAAAGAAAAATATTCTTAGTACATGGTTTTACAGTTTTGAAAGCTGAAGATGCTTCAGACTGAATAGTCTAAAATGCTTCCTGAGATTCTGCATGAGTCTGTACTTGCATGATCCTAGAAGCAATGTAACTGCAGTTAATTTTCTGTCTCTAATCTAATCACCATCTCGTTTTTCCTTCTCTATCTGCACTAGATAATAAGATACATATGCACTCAAGAAATACACAGTAACACACTGCATGTTTTCAGTATATATGAAATCAATAATCTCATACTTCATGATCATTTACAAAGTACTACCATGCTTAAAATATCTTTGTGAAACAAAGATTCAGAAATCAGTCTGATTTAAGATGATACCACATAACACTCATTTTACTCAAATTAAGAAAACATATTAAGAACTGTTTAAAAGAAACTGAAAGTACCAGTTATTGCCAATTTTTTTTTTTTCTTTCTGAGGGAGTTTTGTTGACTGGTCCACTGTTATTCAGTATTTTCTTTCATCATGTCAAAGAAAACAATACTATGGTTAATGTTCGTGATACAAAGCTTGCAAAGACAGAAATGCCAACAAAGTCAAGTAGACCATTAAAAAAAAAAAAGTCAGCCTTAGCCTATACTTCAATATGCAGAAATGTTTCTGTAAAATCTAACAAAATTACTTCTGGAAAAAAGTGTAGTGGTCACAAATGTTCACGAGTTTTCTTAAGGAATGAGGTGACAAATTGTACACATCTCAAATGTTCCACTTAAAACTTGTGTTTTAAATTCAGTTAGAGCAGTTGTTTTGAGTAAATATGAAAGGATGTTCTGGAATTTTCCTCTCCTGACACTTGGTTTTTGTTTTTCTCTTTTTTTTTTCCCCATAAGCACTCTGCTTGGTTAAAGACAAATGAGGCCTAAAGAAAGCCAAAATTCTTTAGATTTACTATCCTGTCATAACTTGTTGAGTTTTGTATTACGTCAATGCTTTTCAACTGTTCTTTGGCTTACGTTTTTCTTCTCTTGTGTTGAAGAAAATGTTTACCCTCTATTTGCAAAACAGAAAATGCCAAAACCATGCATGTAAATACTCAAAAATAAGCATAATCTTAACTGTTCAACTACTTTTTCCTTTTCTGAAGTTATTCAATAAACAACCAACTTACCATTATATCTTGTTTTGCAAGTTTAAGATAGAGATCCACACGGCCTTTATCTTGTGGACAGATATCTAATCGGCCGCTGAAAGGAGAAATTGTCACAGTTCTTCCAACAGGCAAGATAGGAAGGCCATTGGTAAGGCCACCATCAACCCACTTCTACTGGGAAACAGAAATATTTTCAAAGTAACCTTAGTACTGTGATCTTAACTGAGTACTTTATCTACCTTCTCCTTGCCTCTCCCACCCCACCCTCAAGAAAATGTAGTTTCCTTCTCAGAATACCATGACTAAGCTTGAGTATAAGACATAAAAAATAAGGAACTGACAATGTACACACACATGGGTTAACAAATGAGTATTTGACATAATGCATAAAACGTGTAAAATATTTGTCAAGCTACTGATAAGACTTGTTAATCTAATAAAAAATGTCCCATACACAATTTTTCTCAACTTACACATGAACCATATCAGATCACGTACACTCCTCCAAAATGTTACTTTGATTCAAATGCCCACCTCAAATAACGTTGAGGAGGAGAGTCTGGGGAAACTGCAGGCCTGTCAGCCTGACCTCGGTACTGAAGATTACAGAGCAGATAATCATGGGCATACTCACACAAGTACAGGACAAATAGGCTATCAGGTCCTGCTATCACAGGTTCATGAGCAGCAAGTCTTGTTTGACCAACTTGATGACCTGCCTAGCGGCTGAGGGACAGGTTGTGGATCTTGTATACCCGCATTTTAGTAAAGCATTTGAAATAGTCTCCCACAGAACTCTGCTGGAGAAGCCAGTGGCTCATGACTTGGACTGGAGGTAGGTAACAAACTGTCTGGATGGCTGAGCCCAGACAGTTGTGGTAAACAGATTTAAAACCAGTTGGTGACCAGTCACAAGCAGTGTTGCCCTGGTCTCAGTACTGGGACCGGCTGTGTTTAACATCTTAATCGATGATCTAAATGAGGGGATTGAGTACATCCTCAGTAAGTTTACAGACCACACAAGACTGTCAGTGCTGAAAGGAAGTTAAAGTGAGGCTAGTGTTGACCTTTTGTCTCAAGTAACTGATGACAGGACAAGAGGTAATGGCAACAAGCTCCACCAGGAGAAGTTTAGGTTAGTATTAGGAAGAATTTCTTTACTGAAGGAGTGGTGGGACAGTGTGACAGGTTGCCCAGGGAGGTGGTGCAATCACTATTCTTGGAGGTGTTTAAAAAAATTCAAAAATAATAAAAAAGACTAGATGTGGCACTTCAGAAAGACAGCAATAGCTGGAAAGCAGAAAAAAAAAAAGTAGGAAAAAAATGAACACGATAGCACATGAGAGGAAGCAGACATAAGTTCTGCCACAGGAGTACAGAAAAGAATGAAAAAGAAAAAAACAAATGCAAAAAATTATTTTTTTTTGCAGAGTCCCACACATTTCTTGGTTCTAAAGGCAGTCTAGGGGCACAAGCCTGATCATTACAGAGACTGCAGCCAAATTAACTTTCAGTATAAGCCGGGACAGTTGGGACATCTCTAGTCAATATATTTTAACTGTAAGAACTACAGTGACACAGATTACAGTTTCATCATCAGATAAAGTCAACCCAACCATCTGCAGATCTTTATCTGGCTTAAATATTAACCTTGCCAGAGATTCAGAGGACACCAATCTGACTCAAATAAATAAGGGTAATTTCACCTGAAGTAAGTTTGTCTTTATGCTACTGGAAGCCTAGTCCAAAGGCACTTTACACCCCCAACCCAGGTAATAAACTATCCCAATCTGTTGAAGTCTATTAAGAGACTACAAATACTCAGATGTTATGTTACTTTTCCTTTTCTTTCAGATTATTTTAAAATTTCTCAAACCAGAATAAAACATACCAAAAACTGATTGGTGTCTATGCTACCATGCAATTTATCTTATTCAGCTCAATAGTTTTCAAGCACACATAATATGAGTGTGCTAGCTAATCCCAGCATGAGGCGAATGCTTCCCAAAAAGTGCAATGTTGGAAAGCATTTACCCTGGGGTTCACTCCCTAACAGCAGTACAGGCAGGCAAGCCACAGGTGTGGCTACTTTCTGATAATATTCCAGAGAAGGAGTAGCATATTTTCTTAAATATCATGTATCATGTACCTCAGAAAACATACTGCAATTTTTTTTTAAAGCACTCCCAAGTCACCTGATGATGTGCATGCAGACTCTCTGAAACAAATGGAAATGTAGACAGAACATTCTGTTACAGTAAAGCTTTCAGAAGATGCTAATATGATAGCCTGATAGAGGCAGATCAATGTACAATCCATCTCGCTGAACTCTGTGCTTACCATGTTGGGATCATGAGCTTACATGCCATGTGCCCTGCTCTGCACTGAATGCTTTAGGAACCCTATTACCTACCCACAGATCCTCATTCTCACTACTCCAAACCAAGGAAATACTATTCCAAGGAGGCTAAAGTTTTGCTCTCACCCTTATCTAAGTGCTTTGGCCTAAAAAAACAGAAGTCATGTGCTTAAAAGCTATAGGTATCTCAAAACAAAAAAAGTCTACAAACCACAAATGCTGTGTTTTACAGAGTAGAAGAAAAATCAGTGCAGACATGCAGGACTAATCATTCCAACACATAATGAAAGCAACCTCATTTCTAGAAACTGCCTTTAGTGAATCTCACTTAAGGAAAATAGCAAGAAGCTTTAGGAATGATAACTTCCAAGAAAGAGAAAAAAAAGTTTTTATTAAACATTCATTGATTTTACTTTTGAATGCAAAAGATAAAGTTAGGCAGGAATTAAAACTGCCCATTAGGAAGATCCTGCAGATGTTATAGTAAATACTACAATACCTATGTAAATCATAATAGCAGCATTCAGACAGTAAAATGGGGTTTTAAATGAGTTTTGGACAAAATGTTAAGCCAACCTTTCAGTCTCTTAATTGAAATAATGATACAATAAATCGAAAAAAATCACATTTTATTCCCTTTAAATAATGTCAGAGCATAAAGCATCCATATACACACTCTGAACTGCCTAAGTATCATATAAAGACTCCAACCAACAAAATTTGCAGACCCCAGTAAGCAGTCTCCATTTAATTTAAGCAGTCAGGCAATACCGATCTAAACCCGTCAAACACTTTAGCTGATAGGTACTGCTGTACGCAGAATTCTAAAGCTGACCAGCTTTCTGGTATAATGGATACAAACTCCCTACTAGACACAAATGTGTATGTTTTTTGTAGGGTTTTATTTTCTTAGCACTGTGGTTGCGAGGATAATGGATATTCTAAAGGCATAATTTGGATGTGTATGAGGAAATAAAAAAGTCTCATGTAGTATTTCTCAGTAGAAGCAAATGACTATTTTTGTTCTATTAGCAATTCCAGACTAAATCTTCACAATGATTCTTAAAATATTAATATATTTATGTAAGAAACACAAAAATGTACAAGCAACTGTGAAGAGGTTTTCTTATCGGTGTTTGCACCTCTGAAAAAAATTCTTAGCCATGTGTTATCAGGAAAAGTAAGTATATTCTTTAATGTTTGTCCAGAAGTAAGAGATTTGAATGTAACTAGTAAGCATGTCATTCTGTACACAATGACAACAACGCCTAAGTAAACAGATGTGTACTTCAGCATCATGAAAACCGCCAAGACCTCCCTCATCATTCCTTCAATTAAACAGAAAAGCGGAATGGTGATCCGTTAAATTGAAAAAATATACAAACCAACCCACCCACAAAAAACAATCCACATTTTAGTGCTGTTAAAACAGCTTGTGGTGAGAAGCATCTTTACTAAGAGAAGCTTTTTCCCATGATGTTAAACATTATATTTAGGAAATTGCTTCATGTTACAGAGATCATTCCAGTGTCAGCACTCACAACTGTTGAAACAACACATGAACAAGCTCATGTCATCCTTCGTTGTGTTCATCTACAGTATCAACAGAAAAATAACTATTCCGTAAAACATAGTGCTGCAGTTGCCTTCCCTTAAGATTGATTACACTACAAATGAAGAATGCTCACACAAAGAAGTCAGTAAACTTATTGAAAAATTACCTCTCCTTTATATTCCACTGCCTTAATTCCTGCATATATTGGTACAAAACTACTTGCTAGCAGGACCTAGAGAAAAGAAAGCAGAAAGAATAGAGAACAAAACTGAAAGCAAAGTTGTTCTGAACTGTACATATTTTCATACATATTTATCTACATTAAATAATATAGCAGTAATCACTCAATATGTTAGGTTTACATAAAATCAGTATCAAAATGACTTCTTATTGTGGTATGTCAAAATTTGATTGAAACTATTCAGTAGAAATTTTTTTTTTAATGACTGGTTAAGTGACAACTCTTAAACCAAAATAACACAAATTGTCTCATTGATTAATATGATTCAAAAGAGTATAAACTTAAGTCTTATGCAATGCGAAGCAAATATGTGATTTTCCAGAAACTAAATATGCATATGCTGAAAAAAACCCCAGCAATATATTGAAAAGGAAGCTGACTCAATCATTCTGCCAGTATGTTTATATAGTCTTTAATCTAATAAATCATATTTTCTAATAATTCAAAATTTCCAAAGTACTACAGTCTGAAAATTCAATTATCAGTATTTACTGATACTTTGCTTTTAATACATTTAACAACTTACTATTTGTCCTATTATAAGCCTACATTCCTGTTTTCAGTAGTTCTCAGATGTTTTATTTTTATGCTTTTTTATCCAGGACACCTCTTCTGTCAGGTATAGATGTGCACACACACAAAACCTTTCTACCCAATCACAGCAACATCTGTGAGAGTGTGCATCTCTACATTTGTGTATTCACCTCTGTATATGTAAGGTGCAATCAGTATACAGCATTTCAAAGAGAAGGGTTAGATATGTGGACACAGTGCAACATGTCAGAAATTTTCACATAGCTAAATGTGGTAAATATGCATACATGAACTTGCATGGCAGCGTGAGAGACAAATCTGAGGAACAGAAGTAGGTTACAGACTGAAGCATATATACTCTTGATGAGGTGCAAAAAATTCCACAATCCATGGAGATCATAGGAAAAAAAATTTCTTATTTACACTAGGCCTCCACAAGGAAAGGGAAAGAAGGAATTCTTTCTTTCTCTACTTCCTCCTTTATTCTGACATCTTAATATGTCCTCCACTAAGATATAATCAGTTATTAGAAAGAACATTTGCTTTACGTACATCTGAATTCCTCCTACCATTTCATATCATTTTATATACATAATCTTGATCCAAATTTAAACAGTGGGATTCAAAAAAGATGGTCAGTAAAAGACATACTTTACAGAGACAGTTAAACAGTTTATATATGGTACTTAATGTTACATTATATCTATTCCTGGACAGAGAAGCCTGTAAAAAGAGTTGCCTTTTTTTTCTCTTTTTAATTCCTTTTCTTTACTTCCTTTCATGATTAAATATTGGTATCCCTTAAGTAAAGGATGCAGGAAGACTCTGAGCTGTTTCAGAATTTGGAGATTCTTTATTTTATTTTCTTCTACTGTTGCAAATAGCTACCTTGTCAATTTTTAAACATATATTGTCTACAATTTGGTTGTTTTTAAAACGTACAAAATAAATTTTAGCAAAACCTGTGAAACTATAGGATCAAGTTCTGCTTCAGTTATGTTATGGTTGTACCACTGAAAGTATAAGCAATTATTTGAGTAAAACAGAGATTTATTGTACAGGTAGCAACGTACTCCTAAACACTGAAGAATCTCAAGCACTTTCATTTATAGCAGCAATATTCATCTCCATTACCTTAATGAGGTCCTCCCTAGAGGCAAAATTTGAAACCAAGCGATTTTCCCCGGTTTTGGTGTTAGTGACTGACACATAGAGACGGTTCTCAGCAATCTCGTGAGCATCTGAAGGAAGAATAGACTCTATGCCTTCCCTGAAGTAAAGAAAATGCAAAACATTATTCATCATCATCATTATTCAAAAACCTTGATAACACGTTAGGGGTGAAAGAGCATTGAGCACACCACCACAGAGAAAATATATGCACACTCTCCATTTTCATTTAGAGAGCTTCACACAAAAATGGTGTTAGAGTTACATTAAGATAGGTACCTAAGCGTTTTCATAAAATCATAACCAGGCGTTACAGCACCGAAGTCCAATTTTCTAACTTCCTCTGCAAATCCATAGGCAAACTGCTTACTTTTCTGGAAATTAAAAATATTCACCATTTTAAGATGTTTTAGTTACAGTAAGCATGTTCAACTATGGTATTTAAAACAGACTAGTGGCTAAAGTTCAAGTGATGAAAGAACTAACAGTAATCAACAGAGAGTTGTAAGACCAGATACATTTTCCTGTTGTGCTTGGTTTATAATGATACATGCATAACAAAATATGGAATCCTTTAGAAGAACTCATTTGTATGAAAACAAAATCCCTACTTTAAAAATTGAAAACTAATCATAACAAACCTTCACAAAAATGCTACTTTAACAATCAAGAAAAGTTAAAGGCTATTTCTCTATATATTACCACTGATAATCAGTTCTCTAAACCATTCTACTACAAGAACAATCATTTGCATTCCAAGTATAAAGCCACCTTTTATTTTAAACTATTTCAGTACTAAAACCACACACAACTACCTTAAGACATCTATAAACACTAGAAAAATTAAAATTATTACAATTCCTTCTCACTAATGCAAAAAAACATACTGCTAACAAACACACATCTAATGAATACAGTACTATTAAAATGAATGGAGTACTTTGATAGACAACACAGCAAGATAGCATACTGCAGAAATCCAAGCAATAGAATCCACTGCACAGATATTCTCTATTACATGAGCTGAAATGCCCAGTGTTCATAGCTGCAAAAAATAGTTTGAAGCATAGTAACTCCAAAATGAGAGTAAAGCAATCAGTAGCATTTACATTTTAGCAGGTTCTGAAACCGTGACTGTGATTCAGTCTGGATGTTGGAAAGAAGTTCTTCACCACAAGGGTGGCAAGACACTGAAGACTGCCCAGGGAAGTGGTTGAAGCCCCATCCCTGGAAGCTTTTAAGGCCAGGTTGGTGGGGCTCTGAGCAACCTGATCTAGCATTAGATGTCCCTGCCCATGGCAGGGGGGTTGGAGTTAGATGATCCTTGAGGTCCCTTCTGGCTTTGACAATTCTATGAATGCTTAAGACTCACTATTCAGTAATCATACTCCTTTTTATAATCCTTTCATGCAAACCTCTCTAGTGATTTTAGGGACAATAAACAAACTCAATCTCCTGTAACTTTATGAAAGTAGTATTACACCTATACTCACCTATAAAGCCACAGTTAGAGAGTAAAAGATCTGTTTATAGATAGATTGGGGTTCCCAGCTTTACTAGCTTCCTGCATGCAGAACAAATATGTTGGTAGCTACAAAATAAATGATTTACATAACGGGGGGAGAGGCAGGGGGGAAGGTATGCTCCAACTGTTGAATTCATGTTACATTAACAACTAGGCTTCTTCTGTAATCCATCAGAAGGAAAGCAGTACCTTCAGTCACCTTTTTCTCTAGAAAGAAACCCACAAAACCCTGTGTAGAAGCACCTCAGAACAACTATATTTATTTCTAACACGTTTTAAGAAAGTGATGGGATGATAAGAGTGACAAAGAGATGAATGAATTAACACTTAGGTAAATGACAGAAAACTACTGTTCATCTTACAAAGATTAGACCATATCCCCTCTCAGTTCTTTCTGTCAAAGGAGACAACTTCTTACAAATACAGTCTTTTTTATAATTTTAGTACTAGAAACTTTAAACAATGCATCTGAATTTTAAACTGTTTCTGAGGACATGTTTAGAAGTTGCAACTGCTTGTATCGAGTTAAGCAAATTTGACATAAACTTGATCAAGGTGCTTCTGAAATAAACAGATACTTAAGGTTAAGTCTATAAACTCCATAGGATTCTCAAGTCCCATGCCTTTTCAACAAGGACAGAGATCCAAGCCATGACGGAAAAGTATCTGCAAACTGTCATATTTAGAACAGCAACAGTCAAAATAATAAATCCTCAATGTTACATTCTCTCCAAGACAAGAAAAGTTTGTATTGGAGCTCTGAGACTAGGAGATGGAGAAAGTCCTAATTAAAGGTTGTATAACACAGTCATCTCTGGGGAGAGAGAATAAAAAATGCCACAAAAATCAACTGGTGGGAGAGTTACATTTGGGGGATATAAAATACTTTATTACATTTTCAAACATGAAATAACAATATAATTATCCTGATATGAAAAGTTAATTTTATTTCATACATATAACCACCTTTACCTAAACTGAATTAGGAAGAGCTATTCTCCCTCAAAAAAAAGCCCTCTCAATTTTCCATTTAAAAAACGTAACACGATGACTAGAAAGTAAATAAAATAGATCAAAACTTTTATCAGACATTCTTCAGTTGCTGTGACAATTACATATTATTAAGAAAAAAAAAAACAACCCCAGACTCAAAGTAATGTAAGCTTATTTTCCACAAACAAAAATTAAAAGCTGCTCTAATATTTTTACTTGGAAAGATCTTTGTAAGTTGGCCTAGGCTAGGAACATATGCTCATACCCAGAGTCTACAATAAGAAGAAAAATTTCCTTGGGAAAAGGCCACTTGCCTTGTTTACCATAGAGGAATGTATTATACTGAGCAAATTTGAAACTGAATTACTAGTCAGAGGCCAAAGAAAAAGAATAACACCTGAAGAGGATACAACTCAAGTTCTCTTCACAACAGAGAGCTTGCCTAATATCAAATCACCTGCACCTGCAGGGTTGGGGTGGTGGTGGAAGAGAGTGAGGGAAGAATTTACTGCTGAAAGCAACAGAATTACAGCTAACTCTGCAAGCTATGTTCATATCCTAACAGAAATGAACAAACAGGAAAAAAAGTCAATGGCAAATGCAGCAGATGTAATATGCAAGATGCTCACTGGACTGAAACCTAAGGGTAGGTAGAAGAAAAATTCAATAGCTTTCTCCCCTACAATAATACCATTTATTATAATTCAAGACATTACAGAAATATTAATATTTTGGCAAGGTTGAGTCTTCTGTATATACTAAAGGCAAGGTCACTACAGACACTAGAGGAGAACAAAGGAGGAGAACCTGTGGAGGAATGCAAACAAAAAAAATAAAGAACAACCAATGCTCTCCCAAAGAACTTGTAATACAGCAGTCATTGAACATCACTTTGCAGTCTTTAGATGGCACCATGGCCATGGTGAGAAAATAGTGGCATCTCTGAAGAAAAAACACCCATGCACACGTGCAGCACGTTAGACCAGAACACTGTGAGCATTAATCTTCCATGGCACACAGTGGGGCTACTGCCATTAAGTCGTGGACTATACTGAGTTTAAAGAAGGTGCACAAGCCACTTCTTGCAGTGTCTGATGGAGCACTGGAAACAAGGCAAAAAACTAAGCCAGCCACAAAAAGGACGTAAGACCGGTGTTATGCGATTTCTTAAAGTCTACCTCTAGCCAAGAAAACAATGATTAACTTTGTAATGCAGGGTCATTAAGTGCATACACATCTCGGTATTTTAAAGTATATCTGAGTACATACAACTCATTCACATACATTATGTTTACATTTACATAGCTTACAAAGTCCATACGACAAACTTTTGTCACAAACAGGCACTTGCTTAATAAACACTTTTGACTATGGTCACAGCTTTTGATTGTGAAAACAAGTGCTGTTCCTTTACAAGAAGCAAGAACAAAAACAAGAACCAAATTATTTACAAAGCTTAATAATAGATGATGATGATAATATCAAACATATCCTCTGCAAATTATCATTTCCTATACCTACGAGCTTATTCATCATTTACCTCTATATTTTCGGGTACTGTTAATAAGACAGTGGCAGCCAGAGATCCCGCAGAAGCTCCCGCAAAAGCTTTCACAACTTTCAGTAACTTCTTACCATGCTTGCAAAAAGCAGCTGCTGCCCCCAAGTGGTAAATACCCAGAAAGCCACAAGCTGCAAATGACAGATTGATGTGTTTCATCTTTGCTGTGGGAATAAAGTTTCAGAGTCAGAAAACGATCAGTTAATCTTATTTTAGAATATACATATTTTCTTTTGGCACGGAGTACATAATATATCTACATAACAAAAGGCATCTTATTTAAGAACAGTAAAAAACCCTTTTGATTACTAAATATATCAAACAAGTAACAACTATTTTATCACCTCCACAATTTAAAACTCTAAAATACTTCATAGCATAAACATTTTTTTCAAGTCAATCATACCCATACACAATGCAACTGCATACTTTCATCTAATTTGTCTAAGAAATCCAAAACAAAACTAGATACTCAAAAAAAGCGATGGAAAAATGCCGTTGGAAAGCAAACACTGTTAGCCACCTAAAGCAAAAAACAAGTTGTAACACTGCATCATACACCCCTACAGACACACAGCCCTGAACCCAATATAATTCCCTAGCAAAACGATTATTTTGCTGGATCTTTAGAACTAATTTCCTTACTAGTATATTAGTAATCATCAACAGACAAATTCTTATTTAAAATGACTGTTTATTTAGAAAAGAAAACCATAAAATATTGTTGCTACTATTAAAGTAAGAAGGAATTAAAACACTATGTATGAAAACACATGTAGTCTGAAGGTATCTGAAGGACAGAATTTAAAACTAACTGAAGAAAACAAACAAGAAGGCTAAATTCAAAATGTTATGGGTTGTTTATTAAAAAAAAAAAAACCACACAACAAAACCAACCAAACCTGTACATATTATCTCTTCTGCAAATTACTAAAATTATGACCAAGATATTCCGCATATTATATTTTGCAGATATACAAGATATTTTACAGATTACCTTAATATCTAATTAAAAATAAACTCCTAGCATATCTGAATACATCTCAACATGAATGAGACTAACAAAAATAAATAATTGGAATATACTTGATCTTACTAGTTCATTAGTTACATATAAAGGCTGATGATATGCTTCTTTTGGAAATAATCTACAGACACTGTGGTATCAGTTCTGATGAGAAGTAAACCAAAATCTATTGTATTGCTGTACATGTTTAAGTTGCCTCTTCACCTCAGGATAGGGAAAAGCAGGAAAATGAGGATGAGAAACACCTATTAAAGCCACTAGTTAAAAAGATGTGCTAAATTCAACTACATTACTCATAACATCACTAAAACCACATCACAAATGTGTCTAACTAGGTTTATAGAAAAAGGAGAGAAAGTGCATCTCATAGTGACAGGGCACACTGATGCATTGATGAGGCTGCTAAAACACTACACTACTGTAAGGTAGCTTATTAACTGCATTTTATCCCCTTTACAGTGGGATCTAAGCAGGAATAAAGAACCTTTTAATTTAAAGAAAAAAAAAATCCCTGTACTACAGAGAAGATAAAAAAGATTTACTTGAGTCTTCACTGAAAAAACAACAAACATGACTCTACTTTGAAGATTTCAATTTCTTTTTCTAGTGGAGTGGAAGAAAACTAAACCAGACTTTGAAGTATGATGCCATGACATGCTTCCTTTCAGGCTAGTTAAACTCTTGGGACTTTAACCAACTGCTGCAGCTGCTTCCATGCCTTCTACAAATTAGAAGCAAAGATGCATTTGCATCATGTAGCATTTTGACAAAAAAGGTGAATGTCGACTGTATTATTAAGGAAGAAGAAAAACAGGCAGAAAAGAATTAACTTCCATTTTTGTCCAAAGGAGATTTCAGGCTCAAAACACTACTAATACAAAACAGTATATGAAATAATGACCATGTTTCCATAGTTGATTGGTCAGAAAATAAACTAGCATAGTAAGAATTCATAAATCCCAAGAACTATGCCTAAGCGGCCTACAAATTGTAATTAAACACAAGTGCAAGATAATAAGCTTATGTAAGTAAAAGCAAGCATATGCAAGTCCATGTAAAAGTATACACACATCTCCTAAACCTTCTACAAGTCTCATCTACAAAGCATTCTGACAAACATCCCTTCCTGATGGAAAACAACTTAGATGTTCACAAATAAAAAAGCAAAACAAAACAAACAAATGGAAAAAAAATCCAAAATACACAACAAACACCACACAAACAAGGAAAAAAATACCGAAACAAACCCAAACTATATAAAGCATAGTCACAAAAAGAAATCGTAGTTATTTTTTTAAGAAAATGAATCCCTAGGAGTGTGTAAGGCAATCACACTTCATTGCATAATCAATTGGCTGATACACTTTCTCTCAAGAACAGAAGACAAGGTTATATGAACTAAAGAGATTATTTGAACCTCAGGTCAAAAATTGCTGAAAATACACTTGACTAGTGTCAGAATGTCCACACTTTGTCTTAAAAGGCTTCAAGTGAAATTTTAATTTTTTCACAAGTTTTAGCCCTGATTATCAGTTATTTTAACTCTTCTTTCGAGTGTCTGGATACATGCAATTGACTCTTTGATGACAGTTAACACTTAGATCCTACAACGCACTTCCTCCTCCTTCCTTTCCCAGCCCAACAGACAGATTACTGAACAAGCACTGACATCAGTTTCTTGACTGACGAGAGGTTCAGTGAGAGACAAACACACAAAAAGAAAACACTGAGATTTCAAGTGAAGGAATACTATTAAAGTATGCTGCTAGTCTCACACTTTGTTATGAATAGACTAACTGCAAAAAAAGATAAAATTAACTCAATTTCAAAATCAGGTTTTGGTTTTGGTTTTTTTTCCCAAACAGAAATACCTGATCTACTGAATTTGTATGGCAATAAAACACTGGTTTAGGAATTCCCCAAGAGAATTTCAAATCAGAAGTAGCAACAGCATGGCTGCATTACAAAGGCCTAATATTTTTATTAATAAGAACCAGTTCCCAGGTCTACATTACGTAACTGTCACACATACATGAAACCTAAAAATAGTTCAGTGCAAATATTAATAGGTAGATCACATTCATGTTCAAATGATAGATTCAGTGGCTACATCTAGCTGCATGATTGAGGAAGAGGTTTTACACATACATGCAACAGCCCTGTACATGGCTAAATAATGAGAAAAAATTAAAACTCAAAACCCAAAATGAATTAAGGATTCAGGTCTCTTACCCAAGCTTCTCATAACCAAAACAGGCCCAGCTATCAGATCAAATCAAGTTTACTTAGGGCTTTATCCAGTTCATAGAATCATAATGGTTTGGATTGGAAAGGGACTTAAAGATGATCAATTTTCAACTCCATTGCCATAGGCAGGGACATCTCCTTCTAGGTCAGGTTGGTCAAGGTTCTATCCATAAAACTGTAGAAGTGTTTTAGTCGGAAAAAAATCCAACTCCCTCAGCCTGTTCCCACAGGAGAGGTGCTCCAGCCCTTTGATCATCTTCTAGGCCCTCAGTTGTTACAATAAATCATGCCATGTTTAAAGTGATAGCTAATATCTGTTGATGGGTGAAATAATCAGATTTTATTCCATTTGTTGAGAATATTCAGTAGAGTACTGAAAATACTTAGCATTATAGAGAAGAAATATCTTCATTCAGCACTATACATCTACCCACAAGGAAGTTCTGTACATTGAATTGATGGCATCTTACAATAAATTTGCATTTAACCTGCAAAGACGATAAAAACGAGTAAGAATCACAGTTCTATAAGGAACTATCTGCTTGACAGATGCAGTTAAGCAGCAGCCTTTCATCTTGCAAAGGAATCTCTGAGTTAAGGGGAAAAGAAGAAAACATTCATTAGATGAATGCCCCATAAAAATTAAAAAAAAAAATAAAATTAGGAAACCATGATATTCACTCCTGTAAGAATGTAATTTTCCCCATTTCTTTTGGTTCTTACAAATATGTCATGGTCACACTTGATTTGCAAGTTGGAATGGTGTATTTCAGATACATTACGATTGAAAAAAATGTCTTTAACTTTGATGATCTGTTAGACCACTGCTCTTTTGATGAAAAAGAATAGTAGAGATATAACAACTCCCAAGAGGACATACTGAGAAATTTAATTATGTCTACAGTAGGACTAATCCCTGCCAATTTCTTAGAGTACCAGAAATTGGGAGTACAGTCACATCTGGACATAAACCATTTTTTCTTCTACATGTGCAAACAGCAGAAATCCTGCTGTTTGAAAAGCAAGGTATGAAACATCTGTTCCACAGGACTTTATAACAAATATTCTTAGAGGGTTTAACATAAAGATATTCCCTATTAACTCAAAGTAACCACATTGGCACACCTTAAGAAAAAAATGTCACTGAACCTTAAAAGATACTCAAGTACATTTTAGCTTGACAGTGCACTGTAGAGATGTGATGTAAATAGAAAATGTTTTTTGCCCCTGCTTTTCAAAAATACTGTTATCTTACAAAATTAGTAGATTTCAAAATACAAGGATTTTAACTGGCTAAGGGGATAGGCATGCTTCTGTTGTTTATAAGAAAAAAAAGAGAAGCTAAGATTAGCCTGAGAAGGAAGACATTTGGGGTGTTCAAACCCATTACTTTACAAACAATGCAGGAACATTAGGGAATAAATACAAACCTAAGAGTTCTATTTATATTATTTTCTCATTTGTGAAAGAAATAACTTACTGGTGACTTAAAAATACATGGAGGGGGACATTTCTGTTTACTTGGTTATACCACATTCATTTCTAATGCAAACCTACAAGATAATGTACACAAGTAGACAAGCCTGTACAGCAGTAGGTTTTCCAAGATAGATACTGTCTTCCTAATTGTCATGCACAAGAAATAGCACAGCAGTTTCTCATACTGTTGTTTACTAAGCAATATAATTACATAAACAGTGTATGATAAATCTCAGTGTCTATACCAGTCACAACTACCTCCCTGTCATCCCATATGTAAATAAAAGCTGAAAATGCCCCAAAGCAACCAACTAAAAACCCTCTACAAACAAAAATTAAATATACATAGAATGTGGATGACCAAGCACCCTGAAGCACAGGAACTAAAATATATGATGCATAACAGTACATTTGAGGACTACTTATTAGCCAGGAATGACAAAGTTATGGAAATAACATTTTTAGCTAGGCAGCATTGGTATAATAAAGGTCACAATTGTAACTACTAATTTACCTGAAGCAGAAATCACCACTCACACAGGAATGTTTAATTGTATTTCACATTTATAACAGAAAAAAATGTTCACTAGTATCAAAAGACCATTCACAACCTTCAGTGAAAACTGAAGAAATTGATTCTCCCAGTGAAAAACAGGCTCACAAAACCCAATAACTCATCCAACATAATGTAGTCTACTGAAGAGTCCCTGAAGAGAAGGGGAAAATCGAGTTTTGTATCTACCTAGCCATATGGAATAAGCACTGTAAGAGTCTGATGAAGTTGATTTTAAAAAAAGAGAAAAACCAAACCACAAAGTAATACTAAACAATCAGTACAGTATCAAATCAGCCATTAAGACACTGATGGGAGTTACACAAGCTTTTTCAAACTAGAAACTCTTGTATAATCCCCTTAAATTTGAAAAAGAAAAACCTACATCACATCATTAAATGATTCCACATTAAGAGTTTAGACCATCTTGATCATTAATACAAAATCTCTAGAGAGTGTCAAGAGAGTTTCAAGAGAGTGTCAAAAGGTTCAATACCTTCTAATGAATGTTGGCTTCCACCACATACTTCACTGGGAGTTTCTCCAGCAGCTGCTTTAGTTTCCTCTGCAGTAGTAGCCATTCTTTTATCTACTACTGATTGTTTATCATTTAGCTTTGAAACCTGCAATCATACAGTCAAACAGTATTATTAAAAATAGAAACAACAGACAGATATAAGGTGAACATTAAATAGATTAATGAAGTCAATTAAAATAATTGCAAACCCATTTAGATTTCTCAAATTATTATCCACCAAAATAATCCTTATCACTAAACTAGCTGAACCACAATGTTTCACTGTTTATGTATGTAAAAATTTTTATCTTAAAGATAAAGTTCTTTAGACATCTAGGAAAGCATTGCCATTTAGAACTATCAGTGTTCCAGATGAGCCTTCATTTTATATCTTTACCGTTCCTGCTGTTGCTGGTTTTGTTTGTTTGTATGTACAGATTTTTTTTATAAGCAAACTCGTGTTTCTATCCTTCCTTACCAATCCCATAAAAATTGTTTTCTTCCCGTTTTTTTGCGCATTAGTAAAAAGTTTTCCAGACAATTCACTACACAGCTTGCTCTCTCTAATAAGTCTGTCAGTTATCATGGAGTATTGCATGATGTATAAGCTGAAGACGAAAAACCCAAATGTTTCTTCCCAACTTAGAACTATTAGACACAAGTTCATTCTGAAAGACTAGATCTCCTGCAACTTGTTGCTGCCTGCCCCTTTACCTTGATATCCTAATGATATTTTAAATTAATAAGGTGGTAAGATCAAAAGTTCTGTAGATTTTAAAAATAAATGATATTATCATTGTATCGATGCACATTGCTTACACTTACAGCATCATAAAAATACTTACCTGGGATTCAACTCTGTTACATGGTGCTGCTGTGGTACAGTTGTTTAGTATTCCAACCCATAACTGCTGAGTTTTTGGAAACATGCAACTACATAGATTGCCTTTCTTCAAATGAAACAACTGCACTTGAGCACTACAAAGATTTTTAGCAGTCCACATTTCCTTAAAAATGACCTCTGGATTCAGACTATGTGGCAATCACACTGACACTTTCAGAAGTTGTTTTATCATGGAATTACAAAGAAAGTCTCAATATACAAGCTTGGCCACCATAGAAGTACACAGTAGAAACATTCTCTTTTCTAAACTTAACCTATTTAAAAACATAAAGGGAGAAGGAAGAAAAAAAAAAAAAAAAAAAGGTAGTTGAAGGGTAGTTACACATCAAGGCCCTGACACTGTTAACAAGGCCCTCTTCACAAACCTCTCACACAGATGCATCAACACTTGACTGACTCGACAGTGAAAACAGTCCTCAGCAATACTTTGGTTCAACCTTTACTCTCCTCACCAGCTTCCATCTGGCACTGTGTTGTTCCCTACTAATAAAGTCAACCCTTCCAGGAACAGGAAGTACTAAAATTGTTAGTAACACAAAAAACAAGTGAACAAAGTGTCCCCCACAATTAACAATGTGAATGCACTGCACCTTCTACCTCAGCTGAAAAACGTGCAATGAATGCTCAGGTAACTTCAAACCAATTGCTCACAGTGCTCCTAGTAAGAAAAATAAGCGTGCTGACCAGCAAACCCCTGTCATCTTCTAAGCTATAAGGTATTGTAGGAGTGCTCCACAAATAAAATCTAAGTCTATGTTACACCTAGCTCAACTTCAACCATAAAGAATAACGTATGAAAATGCACCTGCTCAGATGAGAAGCAGGGTGCTGCCCTGGCTGGCAGCACAAACCATACTACTGTGATTATGTAAGCAAGGTCCCAGGGGAATACTATAAATTTCGAATTTCATCCCAATCAAATAAGTGAGTTTAAGGTTTTCTGCTTATGTGTGATGAGGCCTACAATGTAATTAAGATTCTTTTTCCTCGCTCTACTTTTTCTTAGTAACAATCGATATTAACATGCAAAACTGAGCTGAAACGATGAAACAAAACTTGCGAATGTAACAAAGGATGTCAAGTGACAACCGAAGCAAACTGAGCAATAGGTTGCTGCCGTCACTTTAACTTAAACACTCACAATACAAGAGCGATTTTCAGGTGGCCCCATCCCTTCAAATTCTTAAGTCAACTCTCCCCATTTTTTCCCGTCTCTCCCCGCGAAGGCTCCTGCCTCAGACCCTCCTAGGGCTCTAACGCGGCTTACGCGACACAGCAGTGGCACCCTGCCCAGCTCGGCTCGCAGGCGGGATCTGGGTCCACCTCTCTCGTTAACAGCCACGGAGACAACTCCAGTAAGAAGCCATGGAAGCCGCCGACGGCTCCAGTCACAGCTCAGAAGCAGCCTGAACTCATTCGCTGCGGTCCACCCCTCCCAACCCCCCAACACAGCCGGCGCGCGTTGCTGAGGGCACGGATATGGGGCACCCACGGAGCCTCCGGGAAGCGTTCCCGCCCTCGTGCCAGTGCGCCTGCGCAGCTCGGGGCGACATGGCAGCCGCGGAAGGCAGGCGGGCGACAGGGTGGAAATCTTGCGTGTTTCGAGCGCTAGCCGCATCCCTCGCGGGGAACCGGTCGCCAGGTGAAGTGTGCTCGATCTGCATTCGCCACCTGGCCGACAGGTGCTGAGTGTGGCGGCGTGCCTACCTTCCCGGTCTAGCCTCTTCCTTTAGCGCCCTCCCGAGGGAGAGGGCCCGAGGGGCTCCTTTCCTCACGCCGTCACCCTGTCAGCTGTTGCTGTCACCGGGTGTCCTCACTACCTTAGCACCGCCCTTGTGCAGCGCTGGGCACTGTCCAGGGTCTTCCTGTTTCTGAGGGCAGCAGAAGAGTTGATTTTATTTTCCCCTTTTTTTGTGCGTCTCTGCGTATGTTTATGTTCTAGTGAGGTGAGGCTGCTCATCCTTCTGGCTAAGGAGTAGCAGAGAAGATGGAGGGAGATTATGTAGCAAACAGCAAATGAGGAAAACTGACAAAAGATACCAGATAAAACTAGATGTGTGAAGTCTTCAGGGGTCTGAGTGGGATTAAAACTATCGAGGGCTGGAAGGGAAGCTGGATTTCATGCAGGTTAGCTTCCTTCACCTCTGACATCTATTATTCCTGCTTTTTGCTGATGGTATATGGGAGGGGTTGGCTGCATCTCCGTCCCAAATCCATACCATTTAGAAATGGGGGGAGCATTGATGGCTTCTGCTTTCTGAAGTGGTTGTGCACAGTTTAGTCATATTTCCATAGCTGAAAAGCAATAGTTGTAACAGCAATCTCATGGTAGAGTTATTGCCTTTTCGTCATCCTGCACTCTGTTCCCTTATTTACAGATGAGCTTTTAGATGATAAAGCCACATGAGCCCTAGTGGTGGAAAAAAACTCTTTCTTTAATTATAGACAGAGCGGTATTATCATTAGGAGCACGCTTGCATCCAAATTGATACCTGGTTGCCAGGTACGGCCACATTACAAAGGTCACAAACACAGCAGGAGAACCCTTTTCATTCTCATCCTTCCAGATGTGGGCTCAAGTACAGTAGCTTCTTACTCCTTTTGTGCTGCATCTGATCTTAGTTAATTATTTTATAAATTGGCAAGAATTAAACATTTAATCAGGGATAATTTCAAATATAGATAAAGCAAGTCATAGCCAAGGACAGCAAATGGGAGGTTGTGTCTTTCAAATGTAGAAGCTGGCAGTCATGTCTCCTTTGACCTTTTAGAAGAAGACATAAATGAGACTTCTTTGACTTCCTATCTTAACTCAATCCTTTCTCTTTCCCTTTGTCATATGTAGACTCAGTCAGACTCTTGTCCTTCAAGTGTCAAAGTTTATTTTATCTTCTTCATATTCATGTTTTATAATTTTAGCCATATGCAGCATTTTAATAGCATGGCATACATATTTCAGTCTTTGCTTCTTTAATAGTTGTTCTCTGTAATATATTGGCACTTTTTCTTAGGAAACTAAAATGTACCCTAAAAGGCCATATGTGAGTTATAGAAACATTTCTGTGATTTTGCAACAGATGCTAGAATAGGTATTTTGGAGTACCAATATTAAGTTAAGTTACAAATTATTTCGAAGTCTATGTAAAGTAAGTTCCCTCAGCAGTCTAAGATATAACAGGAAAAGGAGCTTTTGGTAACGTGAGTTTAACTTCGTTACATATTTTTGATCAGCACAATGAAGTGGGTTAGTGGTGTGATTACTATAATGTCTGTCCTGTAAGACTGCTGAATTCTTCATAGACTGGATCTTAGATGGAAAATGAGGAGACGTATAGAGAAAATCAAGAGTGAAACTTGATAGATTTCTTTTATTACTGACAGAGATGTTATAACTCAGAAGTGTACTTTAAAATTATGTCTCATACTGAATGTCTCTTCTATGAGCTCTGCATGATAAATTTTCACAGTGAAGATGGAAGGTTGTTTGTATGCATAGGTACCATTGAAGGACTGAATCAATTTTTTTTTTCAGCATTATTTCAGATTGTCCTAGACCACGTGTTGATACATGGATTGAAAAGTTCAAGCAAATATAATGATTTATTGCAGTATGTCAAGACCTGAAGAAGTGTCTGATGGTGTATCACAAGGAAAATGATAAGCTTTTCTTTCTGCATCAGTGTAAGTGTGTAGGTCACCACAGAGCACTTGATACTCAAACATACAAGCTAATTGGCAGCCACTTAGAAATAGTTCATTTCCCCACCTTCTGTGTCACAATCATCTCAGTGCTAAAAATGAGAAGCATGACTCCTTCTGTCTTGAAATCTGAGCATCTGTGCTCTACGGATAGCAGGCCCATTGCCTGTACTACACAGCCGTGTAACTACAGCTCAAACTCTGAAGAAATTGCTGAGTTGTGGGGGAAAAAACCAACCCATATGTTAGAAAATCTGAAGAGGAAATTCATGTGAGATTAATTTGGCTGTCCTCCAAAGGAGCTGCGGAGCTGCCCCTTCTGGATCTTGCCTGTCTTGCTAACAATGACTCTATCTGTCTTAGAAAAGGTGATAAGCATATTAATGCCTAACCTAGTCTCATTTGTATACGATAGCCAATAGTTTTTATACTCCTAAGCAGAGTATATCTTGCTTGCAAAGTAACTTTGTGCTTGGCTAAGGTGTCCAAACAGGGAGGAATAATTACAGGAAATAGAAATCCACGGATAAAGCAAATGTATAAGGAAAAAGGAGCTTCCCAAGTCTATCTAGTGGACAAGTGGTATATTGACCTCAAGAACCTTCTCTTCCAGTTCAGTTGGGTTTAAATGTTTTTATATTTATGCTAGATTTATATATTTTTGCTAGTCATTTCTTAAATGTTCTAGATCCTATGCTATCGTCTGTATAATATTTCCATGACCATTGCAAGAGAACCAATTATTATTAAAAATTAGTGGTTGGGGATGGTGAGTTTTGAATACCAAAATCAATAAACAATATTAATTTTGAAAATACCATCTCGTAATCAATAAATTACCGCTCCATTACAGATGCGTCAATATATGTGAGAGAGAACAGTTCAAACAAGCAAACAGTTTTCAGAAAGCAAAGTTCAACAGCTATCTTGGAAACCAGCTGTGATACTAATGGCCAGTTTTATGAAATCACAATTAGCAACCTTCAACAATGATTGTCTCCAAATTATTAAATATTTCAGTATTATGTCTAAATAAAAAGGGGGGGGGGGGGAAA
>VWZE01011745.1:152987-243802 GCA_013396675.1 Eubucco bourcierii
GTCAATGTGAGAAGAGATCCAGTGCATCACTGAATCGTAACTAGAACCTTTCGAAGATGTACTGCCAAAGAGACTTTTCAAGGAAAAGTACTTCTAGTAAGTATATGTTTTGTGAGTGATACCTGCAAGAAAAAGAGAGAAATTAGTTCAACTGTAAATAAATGTAATGATGAAATGGAGTTGGGGGTGTCATATGGGAGTATCATTTCCTGGAGCAGGGATTGCAGTTATTTTTTTCATTAATTACTTTTCCCAGTTCCTGTCCTGCTTGTTTTCAAGTCTTTGGGAAACATACTAAACTCCAGGATTACATCTTTGCTAGTGACCTTTGTCAGGCAACAACGGCATACTAAAGCCAAAGCAACAGGGAAGGAAAAATCTACAATTAGCAGTGACCTTGAATTTCATAGATTAGATACAGTTTTCATTAGTTGCTGGGTTTGTCACTGCTAATAAAAAAAAGAGTCAAATTCCAAAAAAAAAAAAGAGAAATATTTCCTGGATACTGAAAAGAAAAGCTAGATGCATGTACTCAAAGTTTAAAGTTCCAGAAAACTATACCACATTTGATCCAAAAGTATGAAGAGAAAAGGAAAATGATGATACCTCAATATCAGAAGAAACTCCAAAAGGGACAAAGGAGAAAGTGGATTTAGCAGCTGCTCCAGAAAAAAAATAACTTCAGTTACAATAATAATTATCACAGCACTGTATTTCTAATCACTAGTTTTTCACTGTTCTTTTGATTATAAGCTGAATGATTGCAGTGTATCCCAGTATTTAAAGCCAACTTTATCAACAGTATGTAAGCAGCAAAAAAAAAAAAGAAAAAAAAATCCGTCAGTTGAATAGACTGCATTGTTGGCTTGAATAAATTTTATACATCTAAAATCTCCATTATCCATAAAAACTTTAACTAGTGAATTGTGATTAAAGAGAGAATCCCCCTAAGCTGTGTAATTTAAATTGTCCTTAGAAATGCTCAAGAAGTCATCTGTTTGTCATATGCTGTGAAATAAGAACCTGTCTCAACATGCGATTTAGAAAGCTGGAATGTAGGTTACCAGGAGCCCATTGAATAATGGTCTTTCTAAATGCTGCACTGTAACATGGCCTTTCTGATGGAATCATAACATACACAGACATACAAGCACAAGTATACAAATTGTGAGACAATTCTCCTATTTAGATGATTTAAGACAAGAAAATAATTCAAGGCAGAAACCAACAGACTCAGCCTTGCTGAACAAAAAAGTGCAAGGCAAAAATATTATATCTGCTTGGTTACATCTGCTGAATCTCAACAGAGGTTCAGTCCAAACCTGAAGGAATTCGTGTGAGTTTAGTCATATCCAACAGTCCATACTAGATTTATATGATACAACTTTCAGACTGACCAGCCTGTGGTTGATTTGAGCAGCAAGTGAGGCTGTGATTGACTTAGTTAACTAAACAAAACACAATTGCTGTGAAAATGTACTGACATGGTGTAATTTAAGGCTCCTTGAATAAAATAGTGCAATACTGTGTATGAGGAACAGTAGCACTAGTTTTTCAAGGTTGTATTGGTTAAAGTTTGTCTTTATCTTGCTGTTTCTTTCTAGCTCCAGTTTAACACTTAGGAGACAAATTTACTGTGATCAAGCTGACTAGGCAAAGTACCCTTCATTTTTATTTCCTTGCACCTGTCTATGCTTTTTGTGGAACATTCTTTTCATGAAAACTAAGTAAACAGCAGCTGAGAAAAAGACTGAGGGTGAAATTTCCCCTGAGCTTACAGCTGTTTTCTAGTCCAAAGATGACATGTTCAAGCTACTTCTAAATATCAAAGAGAAGATAATTCTTCCTTGGTTTCCAAAGACCTCATCTGTCTAGGCTGGGCACAGTAGCATTATTTAAATTGTGTATTTTATTTGATTTTTGCCACCTAAATATCCTACTAAGTTAGCCTTCTGGCAGTTTTGTGTCTCCCAGTGGTCTCTGGAAGTTTAACTCATGCCTTTATGTTTATATATTGTCATCCAGTCATAACATTTAAAGTTGTTTTTCAATATTATCATTATACCATTGATACAAGAAGTAACAAGGATTCACTTGTCCTTTTGTGATATGAACACAACCACCACTGTTCTGAACTGATCACTTCAGACTAGAAAACTTGTCTTCACCAACCATTAGCCTGTAAAGATCATCTGTTCATTTCTTTGTCAAACATAGGTTATATCCCTACCTCCACAAATGGCCGTTACTCCTCAAAGGACCATTTTCCTTCTAGCTACTTTCCATGCCACTTTCCTCAAACCTCTTGGCCAGGGTACAATTTACCAAGAGAACAGGGAAATCCTCACTAGAGGCTGATGTGCAAACTCAGTGCATTTCCTATCCTAGTGCTCCATCCTAGTGTGTGCCATGCCTTAACCTCACACAGGAATGAAGTCAGACTGAAAGGTTTACTGAAGAATTGCAAAATTCTTGTAGAGATGGAAATCCCCCACTACCCCTTCAGCAAGAGCTGCTCTTGGATACCTTAATCAATAGGTCACTACATTTCCTTCATATAAGAACTACTAATATTTTGTAACAATTATCAATTATTCTGAAAATTACATTAGCAGTTAGTGAGTGAGTGACTGAGTGCTTAGGTAGCTCAGGTTATGTTCCAAAGTCTCATAACAAATCACAGGTCTATTTGACTGCAAGAACAGTTTCCTTCCCACTTTATCCCTTAAAAATGGTTTTAAATGTCTTATTTCTCCAACTAGAATATGAAAAAATAAGACACAAATGGAAGACATGCACAACTATCTGGTTTCAATTTTACTTCTAAACCTACTTTTCCTTAAGCTACACTGTGTCACTTACAGAAAGTAATTTCTTCTCTAAGTGTACTTTCCACTGTAAACCATACATAAGGTGCCTGGACCCAGCTCTTAAGAATTTCTGTAGTTAAACAGTAGGTGGCACTACCGTTTGTCTAGTCTTTATATACTAATATCGTCAGCATAAGTGGCATTTGACTTTTCCAGTCCTTGCTTCCATAAGTCCCTTGGTCCAGCCAGGGAGACAAGCAGAAGGCTGAAATACAAGTCTTCTCTGAATAAATACAATAAAAACATATGTTCAATATTGGCAAGTAATTTATTTTTTTTTTAAATCAATTAAAATATCCCAAGAAATTATTATAAATCTGCAAATATGAAGCATACCTTTGCCATGTGTTGCAAATTGTCTGAAAAAAATTCCTAGAAATTTTATAGCTTATCAAACATGACTTAGAAATATTTACTGAAATTAAGGGCAGTAACAACAAGAGAGTACTGGTTTTGCTCTTTTGGTTTTTATTCCTTTTATATTCTGTTTTGCTTGATTTTATTATAACTGAAGCAAAATATCTAGACAACATGATTCTTGTCAGGCAACATAGAATTGCTTCTGATTCTTTAATATCCCCTATGTATAGTGTGTGAGTTTTTGCATCCCAAAGATAATGTATGCATGTTTCTTAAGAGTTGTCTTTCATAAGTGTCCATATAGTTCATAAAAGGCCCAGCAAAATTTTGCCTTTTTGTTTTCATATAACCAGACAGTTTTAAGTATTTCCTCTCAGTTTTTGACAGGTTGGGTGGGATTCATCAAAGCAATGCAGGAATGGACTACAGTCTAGACATGGATATTTGAGCTAGTCATTCTAGGATGCCTCACTGGTCAGTAAAGAAAAAGAGACGTTTTTTGAAAGGAATTAATTTCAACTCAGAGTAGAGTTTTGATATTAGATGAATCAATCTCTGAAACTGCTTAGTTTTCTTTATTGACATTGAGGAAGGTCTAAGAGAACCGCCCCAGGTAAACGACTGAATTTTGGCAGAAGGATCCTCTGTCCTGGCAACAGTGTCAACTCACTTGGCTGCCAAATGCTGAGTCCGCCATCACTTGAAATTCTGAGATTAAATGAATTACTGTCTGGAAGCCAGAAGGCAAAACCTGAACTCATCCATTAAATAGAAAGTGAGGTCAAAAAAATAGATGCTGGAGAAAGGGAAAAGCACATTTCTGTTAAATCACCCCATCTGCTCGCAATTTGTCTCGTTTCATTTTCTGACACGTTATTTAAAGTGTCTACTTTTACACTCCATCTTTTTCTCTTGTCACAGCCTGTGTGGATGCCTGTGTTCAGGTTCACAAGTGCCATGCCCATGAACATGTTACCCAGAGAAGTTGTAGATGCCAGCTTCCTGGGAGTGTTCAAGGTCAGGTTAGATGAGTTTTTGAATACCCTGCTCTAGTGAAAGGTGTCCTTGCCCACAAAATTATCTTTCTTTTTTCTCCAGTCCTGTACCACTTTTGAAAAAAATATTTTTTATGTGAGTTGAAAAGATTTTAAAATCTTCGTACTACTGATGACTCTCCTCTACTACCTGGTAAATTGTAGTTTCAGTTACCAGAAGTTGTCATTTTTCATCTGTTCAGGTTTTGGTTGGTTGGTTAGTTGGTTTGTTTGGGCTTGTTTGTTTTAATCTTGTTGCTATCTGGCTTCTTTTGACTCTGTCTCACCTTCTTACTGCTTTATCTGTCTTCTTTATATTTCATGTCTTAAATCAAATGCAAGTATGTACAGTAGCAAACTTAATGACTATTCTTACATTATATCTCTTTGTAGGTATTTTACAGGTATCTGCTATACTATACTTAGTATTTCTAAACATACTGTTATTACAATAATACATTTGTCTTTTGGTGAGTAATTCAGCAAATTACTGCTTTTTCTTGTTGTTGTTGTTTTGTTTGGTTGTTTTTTTTATATACCCTCTATCAATTTATTAACCTTTATTAAACCATACAGCAACAGCAAAGAAAATTTATCTAAATAAACTAGTGAGGTAATATGAAGTGAATTGGTTAGGACACATCAATTATTTGTCACTACTAATGCAGAACTGAGATGTTTGGATGTTAAAACAAAGCTTTCAAAACATACTAAGGTTGTGGGGATTTTGGGGTTTTGGTTTTTGGGTTTGGTTGTGTTTTTTTTTTCGTGTGGGTGCATTGGGCTTTTGTTTGTTTTCTGTTTCTATGCACAAAAAAGTAAAATTATTTTTAAAATTAAGACTGTAATTAAAGCTAAGACTTCATGTGCTTAGATGGAAATTTGATCCTTGTAAAAATACAAAAGCTGATTGAGGAAAAAGCCAGAAACCTTAAGGACAGAAATTATCAGTTCAGTTTTTTTGTTTGTTTGTTTGGTTTTCCTGCTTTTGTTCTCCATGTGACCCATCCTTGTGAAAACACAGCTTTCTCTTTCCCTCAGGCAGTATGCAAAGAGTTCACTCAGCATCAAAGCGCTCATAAATGACATTTAGTGACTGAAGTGACTTACCCTTCCTTTCATCAGGTAACACACCTCAAGAGCATATGATCTGTTTGTGCTACCTACAGATACTATTAGCTACACCAACTCTAACATTTAACTTAAATGTTGCCTTTCCTGGATGACGCAATACTAGTGTGCAACAAGAAAGTTTATGTTGATTGACTAATGACAAAACATTCTTCTTTATCGTTCATGAGGAATTGTGTCAAGGAATTTTTTTCTGAGCAGGACAATAGGAAAAGGCTTGATGAGAATGAATAAGAGAGTTTGCAGACAGAAAACTAAAGAAAAAAAAATCTGAATTTCAATTTGTATTTTAATTGGTTTTAGCACATATGGTACTGGGTACATTTTTTTAAATACCAAATCTGTCTATCCTGAATTCTACTTTAACTCCAAAGCTTCTTCTGCTCTGTATTCCCTTTATATTTTATGCCTGTTACATTTACTGTCTAAAATCATCTCCATCAATGTAACCTGAACAAAAGAAATTAATGCAGTGATACCTGGCAGTATCATTAAAGCTGTTGAACAATATTTGCATAAGACAAACACTTGCTAATTATACACTAGCATAGTACAGAAAGGTCATGTCATACAACAAACAGTTTAAAAAGAAGGCAAAAGTAGATGTAACATTGTTTAACCTGGAAAAGGGTAGGCTCAGGGGTGACCTCATTGCTCTCTACAACTACTTGAAAGGAGATTGTAGCCAGATAGGGGTCAGTTTCTTCTCCCAGGCAACCAGCAACAGAACAAGGGGACAGTCTCAAGTTGTGCTGGGGGAGGTCTAGGCTGGATGTTAGGAGGAAGTTCTTCAGAGAGAGTGATTTGCCATTGGAATGGGCTGCCCAGGGAGGTAGTGGAGTTGCCATCCCTGATGGTATTCAGGAAAAGACTGGATTAGGCAATTGGTGCCATGGTCTAGCTGATTGGCTGAGGCTGGGTGATAGGTTGGACTGAATGATCTTGGAGGTCTCTTCCAACCTGGCTGATTCTATGATTCTGTGATTAATCCTTCAAAGAAACCTGCACAAAGTTCATGTACTGAGTGGTTTATGTATTTCCTCCACTTTCTAACCACAACTGTGAAATACCATTACCAGACTCAAATGCAGTGAGGAACTAGTCTGAAGTTTCTTAATATTTACTTTAAGCTATCCAATGTCTCTAAAAATGGAGAATTGAATCTGCCATCTCTGAAATATCTTTATTAACAATTATTACTGTAGTAACATTTTCTGAAAGATTCAGACTCATAAAATGGTTCAAGGTGAAAAGGACCTTAAAATTCTTCTAATTCCAATTCCCCTACCATTAGCAGGGACACTGTCCACTAGATCAGGTTGCTCAAAGCCCGGTCCAGCTTGGCCTTGAACATTTCCAGGGAGAAGGCACCCACAACTTCTCTGGGCAAGAATTTGCAGTGAGTCACCATCCTCACAGTGAAGAACTTTACCTCTAGTCTGAATCTACCCTTTTCCAGTTTAAAGCCATTCCCCCTCATTCTGTCACTACATGCCTTTATTAACAGTCCCTCTTCATCATTGTTTTAGACCACTTTTAGGTACTGGTAGGCTGCTGTAAGATCTCTCTGGACCTTTCTCTTCTCTGAGCTGAGCAACCCTCTTATTATGTTCATGGCACTGACCGAGCTTGCTCCAGTAGGTCCACATCTTTCTTGTCCTGGGAGCCTCAGAACTGAACACCCTAACATGATACTCCAGGTGAGATCTCATGGGAGAGGAATAGATTTAGAGAATTACCTTACTCAAGCTGCTGATCACACTTCTTTCAATGCAGCCTAGGATACAGTTGGCTTTCTAGACTGCAAGGGCACATTGCTAGGTCATGTCAAGCTTTTTGACAACCAGCACCCCCAAGTCTTTCTCCACAAAGCTACTCCAAATCCACTCATTGGCCAGCATGTATTTGTGTTTGTGAGTATCCATGTGCAGGACCTTGCACTGGACCTTGTTAATCTTTATAAAGTTTGCATGAGCCCACCTCTCAAGCCTGTCAAAGTCCCTCTGGGTAACATTCCTTTCTTCTGACATTTTGACTGCCACAAAACTTGGTGTCATTGGCAGACCTGTTTAGCTGAGTCTTCCTGAGAGGTAAAGGCAAGTAAAATGTGATTATTTTGATAACATTATCTGCCAGGAGATGAAAATTTTAACTTGTTAAAGCAGGGGTTATGATGAAATATTATCTGGTAATACTGTTTTCTTCCTGATTTTAGATATCTTGAAACAAGTGGAAAACTCACTGCTAGGAAATACAGGGAAGATGAAGTTACAACAGTCTAAATAAACTTGTATGAACTCTGCTTCCATCAATTAACATAGTTTAGCGTTAGTGCTTTATAAATATTTCTAAAATGTGAATTCTAGACATAGAAGTTTCTGTTTGGTCATTGTATTTCTCATCTCCCTAACTTCTTTTTCCCTTTTTAGTTCATTAGGCATTTAAATAGCTTAGCTACAACAGAATGTGCAGAAATATGCCTATCCTGAAATATCTAAGTGATGAAAAACTCCTCTAAGTTGAAATCTTTTCCAGATGGGGCATACCTGGGTTTAGAATGAAGACCATTGTCTAAATGTGAGGTTACTCAGGAGGAGGCCATGCTCTTCGGATTTTTTTTCTGAGTCCATTTGAATGGTTTTGCTGCTATAGGTGACAAAAAAATACTGTTTGAAAAATTTCAGTGACTTTGCATGGTGGTC
The DNA here is from genome assembly GCA_013396675.1 of Eubucco bourcierii. Lineage (NCBI taxonomy): Eukaryota > Metazoa > Chordata > Aves > Piciformes > Ramphastidae > Eubucco > Eubucco bourcierii. The sequence goes on from VWZE01011745.1 coordinate 161,085, forward strand.
CTATCTGATTATTGCTGTGCATCCTCAGCAACTTTTCCATGAGATTTGTAGATACCACATAAGTAACCTTGTAGTGGCAGGTAAAGGGCAAATTTTCTCTGAATCCAGGATATGTGTGGGCATCAGGAGCTGCTATCAATGTCACTTCTGGGTAGTCTAGAGGACCAGAGCACTTTGGAAATAACAAAATAATCTCAGAGTAGAGGAATTCTAAGAGGTAAAATTCAAACTAAAACTGTTTATTTGCTTGCAAGCACACTTAAAAATATCACAATACTTTCAGTTTAATTTGCTACTTTTCAATGCCATAGACAGTCCATGGTGACTTTTGAAATCAATGTGTTTTAAGTTCATGGTATCTAAATTTATCTTAATATTGTGATATCTTTTTCTGACTTGCTGGTAGTCACTCTTTTTTACATGGTTTTATATTTGATAGTAGGCTAATTTCCAGGCAATGAGATTCATTATTTTTTTGTTGTAAATTGTCCAACCTTGGAAACCACAGATGAAATACACTCTAATTATAATCTTCCATAACTAAACACAATTTCAGAAAAAAAAATATTCTTAAATATTCAGTAAATTTATTAATTGGTAAATTTTGAATTTTAAACTTGTTATTTTGTAATTTACAAATAGCTGCATAGATTTCCCAAATATTTGTTGAACTGAAACAGTAATACTAAATTTGAAACATCTGGAATCATCAAAAAATGGATGATAATTTCTTTATTAGTGTTTTGAACATGAACTATTGAAAACATTATGTAATTTCAGAGAAGTAAACATGAAACTAATTCTTTAAGCAGAAATATTTCATAGAATCATAGAATCATAGAATGGTAAGGTTGGAAGGGACCTCAAGGATCATCTAGTTCCAACCCCCTGCCATAGGCAGGGACACCTCCCACTAGTACAGGTTACGCAAGGCCTCATCCAGCCTGGCCTTGGACACCTCCAGGGAGGGAGCATCCACAACCTCCCTTTCACTTCTAAGTTTTTTGCTGTCCTTATTGGGCAAAGATTTTCTCCTTGCACCATGAATTAGTTGATTAGATAATGTTGAGTGATAGATTGGACTTGATGATCTCGAAGGCCTTTTCCAACTTGACTGATTCCATGATTCTGTGAAGTGTTAGTTACAATGCCCTCCCCATCTCCAAATTCTCTTCTACCACCATTTCATTGTTCATAAGTAACTTCTTGTTTTAAAACACCTGACAATCTTCATGATGACAATACTGACAAGAAATGGCACTTACAGCCGGAGATGCTTACAGAATACACTGAAGAAGTAATGATGGCTCAGTCTTACAATCCCTGCTGAGCACCTTATACAGGTTGAAAATAATGTATTTTTACATATTTTAAAAAGAGAAATAAAAGCATCTTCAGTTTACAGGCCTCCATCACATACAGAATAGGTGAACACAAATTTCCTGAGTTTGAAAAATAGGTGATCTTTGCTCCTGCCTAACTGCATGTGAATCCATTGAGCCTGAGGAAAAAGGGAGTTATATTTTTATTTCCCCTTGGTCAGTCTGTGCAACTGGCAGGGATAAGTACATCTAAAAATGTTTTAATATGTACACATCCTTCAAATGCCTGTTGAAGGCTCATCGAAGCATTCTGTTTCTGTAAGCAGTGTAAAGTTCATTTTATTTGATAAGTGCTAAAACAGTAGATTCAGAATTACACTGTATAGAGTAATCATTCTTTATACATTTTGCATGATATGTAAACTTCAGGAAAATGCTCAGTTACATTTAATATATCTTAATATTTTCAGAAATGATAACTCACCTTAAAGATCCTGAGTACCAAAAGTAAGTCTTTGCCCTTGCCACCCTGTGCTCAACACTGGTTAGGCCACACCCTGAGTACTGTGTCCAGTTCTGGGCCCCTCAATTCAAGAGAAATGTTGAGGTGCTGGAATGTGTCCAGAGAAGGGTGATGAAGCTGGTAAGGGACCTGGAGCACAGCCCTGTGAGGAGAAGCTGAGGGAGCTGGGATTGTTTAGCCTGGAGAAGAGGAGGCTCAGGGGGGACCTTATTGCTGTGTACAACTACCTGAAAGAGGTTGTAGCCAGGTGGGGGTCAGTTTCTTCTCCCAGGCAACTAGCAACAGAACAAGGGGACACAGTCTCAAGTTGTGCCAGGGGAGGTCTATGCTGGATATTAGGAGGAAGTTCTTCAGAGAGAGTGATTTGGCATTGGAATGGGCTGCCCAGGGAAGTGGTGGAGTTGCCATCTCTGGAGATGTTCAAGAAAAGACTGGATGAGGCACGTAGTGCCGTGGTCTAGCTGATTGGCTAGGGCTGGGTGATAGGTTGGACTGGGTGATCTTGGAGGTCTCTTCCAACCTGGTTGATACTATGATTCTATGCTTCTATGATTCTATGAAATGAAGGGCAAGGTGAGCCTGTTGTCACCTGTACAACATGTTGTAACCTGGATGGGACATCACGGGCAAAGACTGTGATGCCTTTCTGTTTAAATCTGTGTATACACTGAATATTTTGATAGAAGCTAAATGTACCTCTAAAAGAAAAATTCACATTTTCAGCTGCTGTTTATTTTAATTTTCATCATTATATTGATCTATATATCTGACTGTTTACTGGTTTGATTAGCTTTAATTATGACAGTCCATGTCCAGCTAGTATGCATGCAACTGGAAGATTTTGAAATGCAAGCTATGAGAAAGTGAAAAGCTGTAAAGCCACCATGTGACCATAGAGACTATTAGCTACAAAAGGTTAAGGTTATTCAGCAAAATTCTATGATGTTCTTGCAGATATCTATGGGGGAAAAAATCTTCTTGTGTATTACCTTTCTTTACTAAAAGTAATTTAACAAAAAATTGTACTTCCAACTTTTCTACTACAAAAGAATTTTGCGTATCATCCTTTCAAGTCTGATTCATTAAATTATAAATTAAGATTGACAGATTATATTTTGATGAATTTTGGATATTTATGCTTTCAAATTAGATGAAGCCAGGAGGAAATAATTACTATCTTGTAATTATGAGTTGAAGAAGATGAAGAAATTTATATGTGCTTGGCCAAGTCTGTGAGGTGAAAATCTCTTCAAATGGGAAAAAACTTGTAGCGTTTTAGCCTGCTCCTGGAGTAGTTCGACATATGTGGTAATCTTCTTGGGACAAATTCAATTGCGCAATTGAATATGTCCCATTATATTTCCCTTTTCTGTACAACTGGTCTCTTCCTGGCTAAATTCTGTGGTTTGAAATTGAAACAAATTTAGACAGTAGATTTGTAAGACAAAAGAAACTCTGAAGGAAAGTAGAAGTGGGATTCAATTGTAATGTTAAATATGTATCTATCTAAAATAAATAAAGAAATAAGTACTCCCCTCAAAATAAGGCCAGTTAACAACAGCAGTTTTTTGGGGTTTTTTTCTGCCAGGAACCAATCTGATTATGACATACTTGTAAGACCATAGTAGCTTGGACCTGATGCTGTAGTAGGAAAGAAAGCTTAGGACTGTATCACCAGGTGTTCTGGAAAGGTATGCCTGCATATAACCTTTATCAAAGTCCCAGTTTTCTCTGCTTTCTTGTTTTAAATTTTAAATTATAACATTTAAAATTAAGCCAAGGAAAGGATATTATAAAACTAGATTTCTGGTTTTTAAGAAAGTAAAAAAACTCCGAAATGACAGTGCTGCTTTGATCATTCTAGAGCAAGAGTCTTACTTATGCCAGTTATTTATTATCTCTGAGCTGTCCAGTCTTGATACTCCATGTTTATAAAGCTAGAGTGAAACATCTTCTCAAGTGTTTGATTAATTATTACCATGTACAGTCAGGATGGTAATGTACATTAATTCTTACCATGTACAGAAAGGATGGACAGATGCTTTCAGACTGAATTCAGACAAATGTGCTGCATTTTTTTACTTTTTAAAAGAAATGTCAGTAAGTAACTTCCTTCTTTCAGTTAATGGAATTGAGCCACATTTATCTGGATTAAACCTGAGCGTTAGAAGCTTGGCCCTGATAGATTATGAGTGCCTTTGTTATTACATATTCATCTTATGTTCTCATTTTTTAACATGAAACATCATTATTGATGTCATATATGGATAGAAGACTAAATGCAGAGGTTAGTCTGTGTTACTAGTACATACTGCTGTATTTCAGTAAGACAAAAACAGGTGGGTACCAGGTAGGCACTTTTTTGGCATTAGCAGGGAAGCAGATCTTCATGTTTCAAGCATATATATGTAAAAGTCAATAATTTTGTTTGATGTAGCTTTTTTTTCAGTAATACAGCCATAATGTTTTGACTGTTAGAAAAATAAAACATGACCAAATTATTCCAGAGCTTAATTTATAGCATTAAAAATATTAATCAAGTCTTTATGATCCAAAAGTGATATAATCTTAGGCAACAGTTTACCCAGATCTTGCCAGTGCTGCACAGGGAAGATGTTTCACCTTAGTTTATTTTCAAAGGCCTCCAAGGTTACAGCAAAATGTTAGTGCTGTGGTTAATTATGTGTATTTTCTGAACTCAAAAATAGCTTTTGTTCCATTTTCCTTCACTGACTGTAGAAGGATATTAATTAAGGGGAAGTTTACCATGCTTTCAAACTCTTTTTTTCCCCCCTCCATAAGTTTTACCTATTTGTTCTCAGTTTCTGAGTACTTTTAATGAGGTACTGAAGTGAGAGAGACTTCTTACCACCTGGATCTATTTCCCTGAAGCAGAAGCCCATACTTGGAGATTTTTGTTAAATTTGCATAGATCTGTGCTACTTTTGAAAACGGGAGTCCCTTTTTCTCTTCTTTGTAACTCCTCCTTTGAGATATTTTTCAGACGAAGCTATTTCATGTTCCAGAGGCAAGTGTTTTAATAGCTGTGTATTTCTGATCAAATGTAGTTATTCTGTATGATGCAGTTTACAGTGTTTAAATAAACATAGTTGTGGTTTATTTCTATGGATTAAGAATTTATGATCATAGAATCATAGAATGGTAAGGTTGGAAGGCACCTTTTTAATTATTCAGTCAAGATAGACTGCTAATCTCTCTAATTATACCAGCATAACTGCTATTGCAAACCAGCAGCTCCACAATGAGTTTCAGAGGTTCCCATTGCCTCCTCAGTCTTTTCAATTGCCTGCTCCATAGCTCCTTATCTGAAGCCTGTCAAAGAGATATGAGCATCCATTGTCTATCAAAGTATGTTCTGCAATATAATGTTAATCACATAAAGTCAGTCTGGATTCATGCTTAACATGGTGAAAGACTGAGAAGGGTTGCCTAGGGAAGTTGTGGATGTTCCCTCCCTGAAGATGTTCAATTCCAGGTTCATGGAATCACAGAATTAACGAGGTTGGAAAAGACCTTAGAGATCATAAAGTCCAACCTATCACCTAACACTTTCTAATTAACTAAACCATGGCACTAAGTGCCTCATCCAGTCTCCTTTTAAACTCCTTCAGGATTGGTGACTTCACCACATTCCAGGGCAGCCCATTCCAATGGGCAATCACTCTTTCTGTGAGAAACTTCTTCCTAACATCCAGCCTAAACCAGCCCTGGTGCAATTTGAAACTGTCCTCTTGTTCTGTCACTGGGAGCCTGGAAGAAGAGACCAACCCCACCTGCCTACAACCTCTTTTCAGGTAGTTGTAGAGAGTAATAAGGTCTCCCCTTAGCCTCCTCTCCTCCAGGCTGAACAACCCCAGCTCCTTCAGCCTCTCCTCACAGGGCTTGTGCCCCAGCCCCCCTCAGTAGTCTTGTTGCCTTTGTCTGGACAAGTTCAAGTATCTCAACATCGTTCTTAAATTGAGGGCCCCAGAACTAGACACAGGGCCTTGAGCAACCTGTTCTAGTGGAAGATATCCCCACCTATTGGAGGGCGGTTGGGACTACATCATCTTTAAGGTCACTTCCAACCCAAAACATTCTATTATTTTATGATATATTGGTGGAGGTAGAAAGTTCACAAAATCTATCATCCTGAAATATTTTTATTACTTTTTCTCTTATGTTAATTTAAGAAAAACGTTAACAACATGCATTTCCTTTAAGAGTGATGCAAGAGGTTCTGGGTTCAAATTGAATTAAATGATCATCATATTCCTCTCCAAATTTCTTGAGATCTACAGAATACCGATGAGAACACAAATTTTCTTCTGTTTTCTGCAAGGTGTTTGATACTCTGTCTTATATACAGACTCCTCTATCTGAAATAAAGTATATCTCAAAGGTTCCTTTCCTCTGTCTTCCATTTTTCATCGTATCAGTTTGGTCTGAGATTCAAAGTTTTGCAGTTAGCAAGGGTTATGGAAATCGTGTTTCTTTGATGAGATGTTCCTCTCAAGTGCTGTAGAGAGACAGAGGATCTTTTATACCTGCAGGGGGCATTGCAATACAAAGAAAAGTATAACGAAAGCTGTTTGGACTTTTTCCAACGAATTTGCCCAATAACATTTTACGGCATTTGACTGTCAGATTTGGACTCTTTATTTTCTTATTACTATCTTCTTTCTGGAAAAAAAAAGCTGCAAGTTACTTTAAAAACATTAATGGACTTTTTTTGTACTGTTTTTGAAGTCATGTTGGGAAGAAGATTTAAATTAGGTTTTGAAGGACACTTTTCAGTATTCTTGCATTTACTCTTACTGATGGAATGATAGGATAAGGATATTAAGATGGGACATAATTTGCAAATTATATTTTCTGTAGTACAGAAAGTTTGCAAATGACCCATCAAACATTTTCACTAATTTGGTGATTCTAATAATTCTGCAAACATTATTAATCTCTTGTTAATTTGTTTCTAGCTATAATTATTTATATAGAGGAAACAAGGAATGGCATCTCAGCTGGCCAGCAGTTCTAGGATAAAATGTTAACTAGAGTGTTACGCACATGTATGAGAGTGCTGTTGGATAACTTCTCACTCCTCAAAGTATTCATTAAATAAATCTTATATTTTAAATATTGTTGCTAGTAGAATTCTGCAAATGTATAACCTATGAGTGCAACCAGCTTATGTAACTTCTACTTCATAGAAAATAGACAGACTCTTATAAAGATTGTAGATTATAGAGCTATGCTCCTAAGATAGCCAAAATATATAATCGTAGAACTGTTCCAGTTGGCAAACACCTCTAAGATCTTGGATTCAAGCCATGAACCTAATATCACCATGGCCATTAAAGCATGTTCCTTGTCCACATGTTTCTTGGACACTTCCAGGCATGATGACTCCACCACCTCCCAGGACAGCTTATTCCAATGCCTGAACACTCTTTCTGTAAAGAAAGTTTTTCCTAATATCCAATCTAAACCTATACTGGCATGATTTCAGGCCATTTATTCTTCTTCTATCACTTGACACTAGGGAGGAGAGACAAACACCCACCTCACTACTACCTCCTTTTAGGTAGTTGTAGAGAGCAATAAGTTCTGCCCTCAATGTCCTCTTCTCCAGACTAAACAACCCCAGTTCCCTCAGATGTTCCTCATTTTGTTCTCTAGACCTTTCAACAGTTTTGTTGCCCTTCTCTGAATATACTCTAGCACCTCAGTGCCCTTCTTGTAGTGAGTGGCCCAAAACTGAACACAATATTTGATGTATGGCCTCACCAGCGCTGATGGATTTACTAACCACTCAAAAAGAAAAGACTATCCAGGCTCTGCAAGTACAGCTGTGTACTGTGGCTGTAATGGTAGCTGCATGATTTGCAGTAGTTCTATGCACTTTCAACCTATTTTACTTCCTTCCACTCCTAAAATTATATTTTCTTGTGTCCCACTAGCAGTCAATTTATGACGACTTATAAGGTTTAGTTTCAGCATGATTTATGATAGCTGACTGTTACTCTCTCAAAATGGAGTTAGTCATCTTTGCAAGTTTTTTTGTCTGTCCAGTTATACTCAGGGAAAATGGAAGACCTATTTTGATAGCACAGTAATCATAGGTTAGGGGCTTAGCTAAGGACAGTTAATTTTATTTTCAGAATTTAACAGTAAATTGCTTATAAATGTTACCATTTTGCTGCTTGGTTCTTTGCAGTCATGTAAGGAAGATTTGGCAGAATAGAATCATAGAATCATGGAATCATAGAATGGAAAGGTTGGAAGGGACCTCAAGAATCATCTAGTTCCAACCCCCTGCCATAGGCAGGGACACCTCCCACTAGTACAGCTCACTCAAGGCCTCGTCCAACCTGGCCTTGAAAACCTCCAGGCAGGGAGCAGCCACAACCTCCTTGGGCAACCTGTGCCAGTGCCTCACCACCCTCACTGGAAAGAACTTCCTCCTGACATCTAATCTAAATCTTCCCTCTGCCAGTTTAAACCCATTGTCCCTAGTCCTGTCGTTGCAAGACCTTGTCAATAGTCCCTCTCCAGGGGGGACGCCCCCCTTCAGGCTGGACTACTGGAAGGCTACTATAAGGTCTCCTTGAAGCCTCCTCCAGGCTGCAGAGCCCCAACTCTCTCAATCTGTCCTCATAGGAGAGCTACTCCAGCCCTCTGATCATCTTTGTGGCCCTCCTCTGGACCCACTCCAACACTTCCATGTCCTTCCTGTGCTGGTGGCTCCAGAACTGCACACAGTACTCCAGGTGGGGTCTGATGAGAGCAGAGTAAAGTGGCAGAATCCCCTCCCTTGCCCTGCTGGCCACGCTTCTCTTGATGCAGCCCAGGACTTGTTTGGTGTCTGTGCTGCATCTGCACACAGGCTCATGTTGAGGTTTTCATCAACCCAGACTCCAAGGTCCTTTTTCTCAGGGCTGCTCTCCAGCCATTCACCACCCAGCCTGGATTTGTGCTTGGGATTGTGCCTACCCAGGTGCAGGACCTTACACTTGGCCTTGTTGAATTTCATGAGGTTGGCCTGGGCCCACCTCTCCAACCTGTCCAGGTCCCTCTGGATGGCATCCCTGCCCTCTAGCAAGTTGACTGTGCCACACAGCTTGGTGTCATCTGCAAACTTGCTGAGGGTGCACTCGATTCCTCTGTCCATGTCGCTGAAAAACCATGGTCCTGATGTTCTGCACATGCTGATAAGAACACAGTTACCATTGTGTTCTTGCAACAGGTCCCTATTCCTAGCTTTGTCTATGTATATATTTTTTATTTTCTGCATTGGTGGTTCAGCACTTTTGGCTGCTCTTTTTATCACATTGTAAAGAAGAAAACAATGATATGCTTTTTACCATTTTCTTTTCTCTTTAATATTGTTCCAGGTAAAACAAAAACCAGCATTGGAGCTGCATTGCTGCTAAGTGCAGCAAACCATTGTAGCTTCATATGACCTTCACAAAAAAGAAAACTTATTGTCCATACTAATATAACAATATTATCTATTTAAGATGTGCATTTTATTTATCCAAATTTCTTCATTGAATTAACTTCCACATTTTTTACACCAGTTGTGGAGATTTCTTAAAGATGTTCTCACCAGTTTGTTCAGGCAAGGCTGCATTCTATGTGTAAGTACCTCTTGACTTAGTCACCTGTATTCCATTAACAACCTTTTAGACTGAAAGCAGATGTATTTTTTACTCTTAGCAACTGGTAATTCTCATAGTTGTAAATGTTATGATGATTAAAAGTAGATTTCTATGAATATTTTTGAAGGACCATTTCCAAGATGAGAAAATTGAGGAAGCAGAAAGATCTTGATAGCATTCACCGAATGAAAACTACCTAAATCATGAACAGCATGAAACAACTTAAATCTTAATTAGTTAAAGATTTCCTTGCTTCATCTGGACATTACTTGTTATTGATGTAATGATGCTTGTGCATGGAAGGGCATAGATACTCCTAAGTTTCTTAAGAAGACAAGAGAGAAGAGTCATCACCTCTTGACACATATTTGTTGTAGTTTCCCATTTGGTCTAAGAAATGTTAAAGGTCAGGACTCTGGCATTCAGGTTGAATCCCAGGAATTCATACTTGAATATTTGGCTTTAAATACATTTTCTACATTTACTACAATCTGAAGGCCTTTACAAGTTTTATGTGTATAAGGCTGTTTTTTGGGGTTTTTTTGGTAGGCAGTTTACAATACCCAAAACATATAATTTTATGGAGAAGATATTACAAATTGCAAAAGGAATCTGAAAGCTTATGTGTGAAAAGGTAATGTCCTTGGTTATTTAAAAAAATCTTTGATCACTTGGTGTGAAGCCAGCTTTGTGAGTTTCTTGCCTTACTCTTAGGTAGTAAACACACAAAGGCAGCTGTGGAGTTATTTTTCTAGTAAGAAGTAGTTTATTACTTTTAGATATTTCTCTAGCATAAAATACACACAGGACAGCAATGTCAAAAGGCAACTTTGGGGAAAAATGGTTACATTTTTAAACCTAGAGTTAAACAATAATTTTTAAAAGTCTTAATACTGCCAGTGCTTTGGGATAGAATTCTTTAGTACCAGCATACAGAAAGGTCTCTCAAGTGCAAAAAATTGTCGTTTGTTCTGTCTCTAGTGAAATTGAGGTGTGAATGTCATTGTCATTATTTCAAACATCTTATTTCATAATTCCCTGCAACTGCTGTTGCTAAGGAATTAGCAACAGTGGAGGGAACTTCTTTTCTTTTTTTTTTTTTTTTTTTTGGTAGTGTTCATTACCAACAGCACATTGAAATAACTTCTCTGCCTTGGTGATAATCACGCAATTTGGTCAGTTCTCCCAGTCTTCCACATTCTATAGAAGGCAGCTTTCCTTCCCAGGGTAGGAACGTAGCAATTCCTGTGTCTTTTCTTCATTTTTTTCTGAGAATTCATGACAGGTTTGGTGCTGTCAAAGGAACCTTTTTTATCTTCGGCAAATCAGCTCACTGAGTCTTTTACTTCCTTGTTAAACTGGGTTGCATTAGCTGATGATGAAAGCCAAAAAGATTAACTGCCTTTGTTGTGTTCTACAAAATGGCTTAGTAATGTGGTTGAAGGAAAAGAGCATTAAAAAAAAAAATAATTTAAGACACCCACAAACTTTCTACTGAAAGATTTCATGTTACTTTTGTAAGCTGGCAATATAAGAGGTTTTCAGGATGTGATAAAGTCAGAAGATCTGGCATGAGGAAAGGTGAGAAATACCAAAGATTTGACAGGCACAGGACATGACAACTCCTGAGAAAGAGAGAAATTAATTCTTCATTTTAGTCTCTAAGCTAGGTGGGGAACCAAGGAAATGAATCATACAAGAGACTCTCAGGTACAAAGTTATTACAAGTCTGTTGGAGAAAGGCACTATTTTGTAGTTGGATAGTGACAAGAGAGGAAAATATGGGCATTCAGAGAATCATAGACTTACAGAATCATTGAGGTAAAAAAAGTCCTTTAAGCTCATTGAGTCAAATCATTAACCTAACGCTGCCAATTTCACCCCTAAACTACCTCCCTAAGCACCACATCTACAAGTCTCCCAAAGTACCTCCAGGCATGGTGCTCACAACTTCCCTGGGCAGCCTGTTCCAATAATTGACAACCCTTTTAGTGAAGAATTTTTTTCTAATATCCAGTCTACATCTGCCCTGGTGCAACTTGAGGCCATTTCTTCTTGTCATGTCACATGTTCCTTAGGACAGGAGACCAATGACAGCCTTGCTACAACCATCTTTAGGGGAATAATGAGGTCTCCCCTGAGCCTCCTTTTCTTCCAGCAAAACAAAGGACAGTGGCCTCAGCTGTCCTGATTAGGACCCATAATCTAGACCTTTCAAAGGCTTGTTGCCCTCCTTGGACACATACAGAGAATGATCAAGAAAGCTGGCCAAGTACAGCCTCCCTCAGCTCTTGTTCACAGTTCACTCTCACTCTCTGCCCATGTCTGCTACCTGGTGCCATAAGCAAGCCAACCTCTTGTATCTTAGACAACAACAGAAGGTAACTCCAGACTGCGCAGCTTTGACTACCTGTCTCTAGGCAACTAAACCCCACAGTCCATCAAATTCTCACTCTTTCAAAGGGAGATTAAAGAGGTTGTTTATTTTTTTGCCTGCTTGTTTGTTTGATTATTTTTAAACCCCCTTAATTAATTTCTCTATTCTTCTTTTCAGTTTTAATATAGCTCTTTTCTTGGTGTACATAAACAAAGATTCTTTGTGTCTCATATGAAGCATTCTCTATTGAAAGAGTTTACTGTCATGGTGCAGAGCAGTAGAAATGCTCCAGAAGACTTCTCAGATGCAGGTCCAAACAAAGTACTCCCAGGAAAGACGAAAGGTTGTTTTGTGAATCACTTTTTCAGAGTAGTAGTGATTTCTCCATTTCACCTCATGCACAGCAAAAGTAACTCGTGACCAGAAAGGCAGGGTGTATAATGCAGGAACATTTCATACTTTAATGTGACATACATAGTCCTCCCTCCACCTCACTGTACTAGTGGGAGGTGTCCCTGCCTATGGCAGAGGGTTGGAACTAGATGATCCTTGAGGTCCCTTCCAACCTTACCATTCTATGATTCTATGAACTTCCCTACTCCCACTGGCCTTGCTGTTTTGCATACAGGCCAGGATGCTGTTGGCTTTCTTGGCCACCTGAACACACCGCTGACTCATGTTCAGCTAGTTGACAACTAGTATCCCCAGGTCCTTTCCTGCCAGACAGCTTTCCAGCCACTGTCCCTAGCCTGTAGTGTTGCATGGGGTTGTTATGATCCCAGTGCAGCAACTGGTATTTGGCTTTTTTAAATGTTACACAGTTGACGCCATACTCCTAATCCAGACTGACCAGACTCCTCTGCAGACCCTTCCCACCTTCCAGCAGATCAACACTTCTGCACAATTTGGTGCCCTCTACAAACTTGCTGAGGCCCACTCAATTACCTCATCCATATCAGTGACAAACATGTTAAACAAGGCTGGCCCCAAAACTGAGCTCTAGGGAACACCACTTGTGACTGGCCAACAACTGGTTTTAACTCCATTCACCACCACTCTTTGGACCCAGACTTCCAAACATTTATTTTTATTTTTTTACTGAGTGAAGGGCCCACCCATCTTAGCCATGAGCAGCCAGTTTCTCCAGGAGTGTGCTGTGGGAGACAATGTCAAATGCTTTACTAAATTTGCGGTAAGAGTTTATTCCCAAAGCAAAATTAAGTTATGATCAGCTGAGGCATAACATACCCAGAAAGCTAAAAGTGTGACTCTTTAAGGAAATAGTGATAAATCTAGTTATTGAGAAGCTTATCACAAAACCCAGAAATCATGGAATCATAGAAAGGGAGCTATCAAAAGTACTGAAGCTCAACTGAGACATCAAGGATTCTCACAAAGGTACTAAAGCAAACAGCGTGATGCAGTCTAAGTGGCAGACATTTGCTACATGTAATTTAGTGGTTAGTTTTGGCATGATGGTTGGCCATAATCCAGTTTGACAGCCAAAACCCAAGCTCATTAATTATGACCATATTGGCATTATGAGATCTAAATACAAATTGTAGGATCCAGAAGCATTGCCAGTTTCCCAGCTCAAACTCTCTCCAACCCTAGATGCAATCCAGCTAAGTTCTGGCTCTATCTGAATAAAACTTATATAAACACTAGGCTCTTACTGCCATGTTCTCTGGTTTTCTTAGAAAAGAAAACATGGCATGCTGTGACGCACATATGATCTGAGAGTCAGGTCCCAAGACCCAATAAATTTATTAGCATGCCCTGGCACAGAAGTGTTGTTGCAGACAGAGAAGCCAGTCTTGTGCATCTGACTCTTAATTTCCTAATAAGGAGTGAAGACTGAGATGTGGATGTTCTGGTTTTAGTTAAAGAAAAACAAAATTCTCAGTTGATTTTTCAATCTAATTTTTATTCTTTAATTGTCATAATTCCTTCCTAACCTCTTTTTTCTTCTGACAAATGTAGTTCAATATTGCAGTCTTTTTCTCCCTTCTCTCTTCATTACTATATCAAACAAGATAGTTATTCTCAATGCTCAATGACTTAGTAGGAACAATTCACTTCCAATTTGTAAATTTGAATGGACTACAGTCCTGAAAACAGAAGTCCACATTAATTTTTTTTAATATTGTATGACATTTATTTAATATTTAGTACTTAATATTTAGTATTTATATTTATATTTAGTATTATATTTAGTATTTAGTATTTATATTTATTTAATATTTAGTATTTAATATGTGAAGGACAAGAAAAATAAATGTATGTTTTAACTGACCCTGTATTTTTATTTCAATAATTTCATTTATTTCTATTTCTATTTATTTATATTTATTTATAAAACATGTTATTTGAACTTAGGAATGTCTGCATAATAAATACAGAAGTATTTTTTCACCTTAAAGTCTTGCCTGTTTTTCCCCATGCTTTTTGTGAAAAGAATTTTAGTAGCTGTGCAAACAAGAATGTTTACTATGACAAAATACAAATAATTTAGATCCAAAGTTACATAATGAAAGACCTCTTGCACTGTTAGGTGTTTCTTCTGCACTATTTTTAATTTTCATCCTTTTAAGTACTTACAGCTTTTAATGTCTTTAAAAAAAAAAAAAAGTCATGTCCTCTTTCAAAATTAATTAATTTTTAAAATAAGCAGACCCTGTTCATGTGTCCTTTGTTTAAATATGCAAAGGGCCTCTTTGCACTATCTTTAGTAGCAGTAATTTATTCACAGTATCACAGTATCACCAAGGTTGGAAGAGACCTCGAAGATCATCAAGTCCAACCTGTTACCACAGACCTCAAGACTAGACCATAGAGTCATAGAATCATAGAATGGTAAGGTTGGAAGGGACCTCAAGGATCATCTAGTTCCAATCCCCTGCCATAGGCACCTCCCACTAGTACAGCACACTCAAGGCCTCCTCCAACCTGGCCTTGAACACCTCCAGGAAGGGAGCAGCCACAACCTCCCTGGGCAACCTGTTCCAGTGCCTCACCACCCTCACTGGAAAGAACTTCCTCCTACCATCTAGTCTAAATCTTCCCTCTGCCAGTTTAACCCCATTGCCCCTAGTCCTGTCATTGCAAGACCTTGTAAATAGTCCCTCCCCAGCCTTCCTGTAGGCCCCCTTCAGATACTGGAAGGCCACTATCAGGTCCCCTCGAAACCTTCTCTTCTCCAGGCTGCAGAGCCCCAATTCTCTCAGTCTGTCCTCATAGGAGAGCTGCTCCAGCCCTCTGATCATCTTTGTAGCCCTCCTCTGGACCTACTCCAACACTTCCTTAATAGTGTGTTCATAAACCCCTAAAAGCTCCTGCCTTCACATTAAGTTCTTAAATTTCTAATTCTTCCATTTTGTGTTACATCCCAGTCAGTTGTACACTTGTATATTTCACAACACTTTAAATAAGATACATTCTCAAAAAAGACTATTTTTGCTTGCTTGCTTTCTCATATGGCTATGTTGTCTATATTTTAGTTAGAGGTTCCTGTGAAATACTTTGTGATATATTTTTGTCCTGAAACTAATTAAAAATATACAATTGTATATATAGTAGCAACTTCAACTCTGTAATCTGAGTTCTTTTCTGAATCAGTCTTTAAGTCTTGGTAATACTTTCAGAGTAAATGATAAATCACAGTATCACAGAATGTTAGGAGTTGGAAGTGACCTTGAAAGATCTTCTAGTCCAACCCCCCACCACCTACATCACCTAGAGTAAGTCACAGAAAGATGCATCCAGGCTGGTTTTGAATGTCTTCAGAGAAGACAGCTCCACAACTTTTCTGGGCAGCCTGTTCCAGTGTTCTGTCACAGTGAAAAAGTTCTTCTTATGTTCACATGGAACCTCCTATACTCCAGATTACACCTGTTACCCCTTGCCCTATTATTGGACATCACCAAGAAGGGCCTGTCTCCATCCTTCCAACACTTGTTCTTCACATATTTATAAACATCAGTGAGTTACTTCTCAGTCTCCTCCACTTCAAACTAACAGCCTCAGTTTCCTCAGCCTTTCCTTATAAGGGAGATGTTTTACTCAATCATTTTTATGGTTCTGTGCTGGGCTCTTTCAATCCCACTCCTTCTTGAAGAACTGAGTACCCCAGAACTGGACACAATATTCCAGAGACTTTTGGACTTGAATGTATAATTTTGCTTGCAAAAATAAGAAATTCTTGGGTTATTTTGTGATGTCTTCAGGATTTATGCATCCTGAAAATTGTATTATGTATATTTGTTTGGAAAAAAATGTTCTATGTAAGTTGTGAAAAAGATGCAGTCTGGTTTGGGGAAGAGTGCTTGCATACACAACAGACATATATTAGATGTCTTATTTTTCAAGACATGAGATTTCTAGGCATCAGTGATATTTTGAGTCTTTGTTGACACCCTAACATTGCTCAAGAGCTAATCTGGTTAAATATATGGTAACATGAGTGCTAGACAGAGTGGAGTTGGTAGACTCTAAGGGTGGATTTACTGTGCAGGAACCTCCCAAATTCTCATGCCCTTGCGACCTCCAACCACTCATGCACCACTACTGTTCTTGGGAACTTGCTGAGAGATGCAGCAGCCGTACTCTTCAGGTTTGTAACTCTTCTTTCTCATGACCCACTGACCTTTGGGCCTTCATGCGTTATGAGTATCCATGGGAACTTGATAGACTGTTACCTTCACACAGTGCTTGGCCTAGAAGATTTCTCTGAGTACTGTTGAGCAGTACAGTGTGTTCAATACTGAAAATTGACTTGCCTTTCAAGACAGCAATATATGACAGTTATAGGATTAATTTTGTTGTATTTAACACATTGATTGAGTAACATGAAATCCATATTCTAGAAGTTTGGTGTTTTCTTAAGCAGCATTTCTTATCTCAGCTTACCTCCAAGGTAGCAAAGAAATTAGCTTGCCATTTGAAACAGTTAAGATTCAGCAATGTACTAGCATAAGTAAAGCAGTAAAAAAGAAACAAATTTGCTTGCTTTCAAATTTCTCACTCATCTTAGTGAATATTATGACATGAGGGATGATCTATGCTACACTTGCAATAAACTTTTGTGTAGAGGTATTACTGTCTGGGGAATGTTTAAATATGAGAGTTTTAAAGAAATAATAAAACCTTTTACAGAAAATTTGAGAGCCATACCATTTCCACTGCCTATAGTGAAGTAGTGAAGATCTGTATTTTTCACCAAGTATTCATACTATATGCTGTAGGTTGTTAGTCATCTCCACTTCACTGCTAAGTTTCATTCCTGCAGTGCTATAGACCACAATATCCATGAAATGAAACCAATAAGGGAAAAAAAAAATGTTTTGGGTTGTTGACCCCAATATGTAGACTTGAGCCTTAGTGTTTCTCCACTTCTACTTGTAGAAAAGTCTTTGAATGTCTATAATTGTTATGTTCCTTTAATCTAGTTACTTCAGAATGTATAAATTTAAGCTACTGTTTATGGCCCATGTGCTGTCGCAGTCTAATGTCATTAACAACAGATATCTTTTCACACTTCATCTTTTGGTAGATGCTTTGTGTTTGCTAGACAAAGGTTCCACATGTTGAATGAAGCAAAAAAATTTAAGACAAGACCGTATTCTTCAGTACTATATCTTGCAGTGTTGAAATATCAATCCTACCAATGTGGGAAAACGTGTGTACTTGCCATGAACAAAAAAAAACCAAAAACAACTAAAGCTCTAAATCTCAAAAAAGTATTATGTGAAACACTTGTAGAAAAAACATCTTGTACCTTATTTTTAGTTTAAGTAGTGTTGCTTGATTTCCTACAGGGGTAGTGTTTTATATAGTGTCTTTTATCTAGTTTCTGATCTAGTTTCTGATGTAAAGTGGAAGTTTTCTGCTACTTTTCACTGTATATGAGAATTTGTAAAGACGAAGTATTAGGTGTGATGATGGAGACAAACGGAGTAAAGAGAGGTATACAGCAGGGATTCAGAACCTAAAGCCAGTAGACATAAATCATAGAATCATAGAATCATAGAATGGTATGGTTGGAAGGGACCTCAAGGATCATCTAGTTCCAATCCCCTGCCATAGGCAGGGACACCTCCCACTAGTACAGGTTACTCAAGGCCTCCTCCAACCTGGCCTTGAACACCTCCAGGGAGTGAGCAGCCACAACCTCCCTGGGCAACCTGTTCCAGTGCCTCACCATCCTCACTGGAAAGAACTTTCTCCTAACATCCAGTCTAAATCTCCCCTCTGCCAGTTTAAACCCATTGCCCCTTGTCCTGTCATTACAAGACCTTGTAAATAGTCCCTCACCAGCCTTCCTGTAGGCCCCTTTCAGATACTGGAAGGCTACTATAAGGTCTCATTGAAGCCTTCTCTTCTCCAGGCTGAAGAGCCCCAAATCTCTCAATCTGTCCTCATAGGAGAGCTGCTCCAGCCCTCTGATCGTCTCTGTGGCCCTCCTCTGGACCTGCTCCAACACTTCCATGTCCTTCCTGTACTGGGGGCTCCAGAACTGCACACAGTACTCCAGGTGGGGTTTGACAAGAGCAGAGTAAAGTGGCAGAATCCCCTCCCTTGCCCTGCTGGCCACACTGCTCTTGATGCAGCCAAGTGCAATTATAACGAACTATAGCTAAGTGAGATTTTGGAGATTTTAAAATTAAAATTAAAAATCTGGAGATTTTTAGGTTGCAGTGGTGGAGGTGAAGGTGCTTGAAAATTTTCAGCTACTGCGTATCCTTTAATGTCATTTTCTTCTTAAATTTTCTTCAATATTAAACTTACTTTCCTTTTTAAGACACAGATCTTTTTAAACCACAGTTTAAACCTTTTAATATCACAGTTCTTGAGGAAAGTTGTCCAACAAGCTTTAAGAGACTGTTTTCATAAATATTTTGTATATCAATGGCTGTTAAGTGGCCCAAGAGCTTCCATTTTAAATATCTGTTACTCTCTCATAGGGGACAAATCAACCCTTTGTTTTGCAAATACTTTTCTGATCTGTCATTTAAATGCTTTTAAAAATCAGATTATATTGCTCCAAGATATTATTGCAGGAAGAACTCATCAGCTACAGGTAAAAATATTCTGTAAAAAAATTAGCTGAGCTCCTCTAATCTGTATTCACAGTATTACTCATAGTATGCTGAGAAGTGTGTTTACACCAATAAAACAGGGTTCTTAAGTAACTGTTTCAATGATGTGTTAACACTCCATGGCTGCCAAGTGGGCAAACTGTGAAAGTGATCAGGCTTTGTGTCTCAGGCCTAATAGAGCTTCAAAGGTTACTCACATTATTGAAGTGATGAGGTGTTTAGACTTTATAGCTGTACTAAGAGACTATCAGTCTCTGTATTAGATTTCTAATGTAGCTTTCTGTAAAAAAAGGACTATAAGGAAGGAAGTCAGGTCTTAAAAAAAGGTGGGTAAGAGAGAAGTCAGTAAGGGAGAGATCAAAACATAAGTGATTTAATCAGAAGTATGTGGTCTTAGTTTAATTTTTATATGAAGTATGCAGATGAATGATCAGTACCAAAGAAATGAAGGAAAATGTTTTGGTGACATTTTATAGAATCACAGAATCATATCATGTTCTAGGTTGGAAAGGACATTAAAAATTATCTAAGTTCAAACTGCCCCTGCCATGAGCAGAAACACTCCCCCCTAGATCAGGTTGTTCAAGGCCCCATCCAATCTGGCTTTGAAAACTTCCAGAGCTGGAGCCTCTACAACTCTGGGCAACCTCTTACAGTGCCTAAGCACATCAACTACTGCATTTAATAGTTGCTAATCTGGCAGCTCTTAATATAAAAAGTAAAGCAAACTCATCAGAAGCTTTGCCAGATAACCTCTGGCTCTTTACATAGATTTTTGAACAACATGTATAAATTATTTCATGTGCAACTCTGTTAGTGAAACATAAACCATACAATTCTATAACTACTACTTACTAAACTGTTAGACTCTTTCATTGCCAATTTAGTGAACTATGAAATTGCAGTAAAGGTTAGATCCATGGTGATGTTAAGTTAAAAGCTCCCTTTACTTCTCCTGAAGACTTTGCACAAAGGGAAACTTCAATCAGCATTTGAAAGAAATATAAAGGCTGCTTGTAAATTAGACAGTTAAGAAATATGTTGCTTCCAGTTCTCACATTTCTTTTATCTGTTGGTGTCCATGTCACTCCACAAGTAGTTGTGTTTAAAGGCAATTTATTGAGCAATCACTATTCTGCCAGAAGGGTGTGGATCCACATACCTGAAACAATCCTAAACTGTAACTCCTTTATTGTTAACTTCTTTATTATTGTTGTTACAAAAGAAGCAAACAACTCAGGACAGGCTTAAAAAGTAATTTGGTTTAACTCAGCTTTATTCAGTGTTTCAAGCATTTTAATAGTTGGAAAAGCATACGCAGATAGCCGGTACTGGTCTGAAAGTAAGTGCAGTGCGTCTTTTCCTGACCCAAACACTTCTAGAGCTGAAATTACTCTCTCTTTCCTGCACTAGTTCTGTATCTAAGGATATGTCTAAAAAGCACAAAAGGGCTCTTGAAACAATGCAAGGTAATGTATTAAGTTTTTATAGAAACTTTAAGACCAATAGAAACAAATAGAGAAGAAAAAATTGAGAAGGAGATCACCAAGACACGTGTATGTGCTGGTTCTTGAGACATCCAGCTCTGAAAATAACAGCCTAAATAAAGGGAAATCCTAAATCAAGAAATTGCATAAACCAATGCTAAACACATTCAGTTCAGCAAAAGGTGATGGAAGAAAGACAGAGTTGATGGAAAACTCAACATGAGCCTGCAGCGTATGCTTGCAGCCCAGAAGGCCAACCATATCCTGGGATATATCAAAAGAAGTGTGACTAGCAGGAAAAGGGAGGTGATTCTGCCCCTCTACTCCACTCTTGTGAGACCTCACCTGGAGTGCTGTGCCCAGTTCTGGTGCCTCCAACACAAGAGGGACATGGAACTGTTGGAGTGGCTCCAGAGTGGGGCCATGAAAATGATCAGAGGGCTGGAGCACAAGAATTTGGGCTGGGAAGGGACTTTTTACAAGGGCTTGTAGTGATAGGACAAGGACTGGCTTTAAGCTTGAGGAAGGTAGATTTAGAATAGATATTAGGAAGAAATTCTTTAGAGTATGGGTGGTGAGACACTGGAAAAGGTTGGCCAAGGAGGTTGTCCTCTCCCTGAAGTGTTCCACACCAGGTTGGATGAGGTCTTGAGCAACCTAGCCTAGTGGAAGATGTTCTAACCACACACACCCTCACACAGAGATACCTACCATGGCAGGGTGATTGGCACTAAATGATCTTTAAAGTCTCTTCCAACATGAACCACTCTACAAATCTATAAAACAGGACAGAAGCCGAAAATACACCTAGATAAATAGACAAAGGTCAGTGAGTAAATCCTAATGACTCCCTGACTGGAGATACAGAAAGCGATCACCATCAACCCATACAAGAATACCAAAGGCAGACCTAAAATGTGCGCGATGTTGCATACCCAAGTAAGGCTCTGAAAACACCAGGAGGACTCAAGTGCTGACACCCTTTGTCCCATCTGCAGTTACAAGAAAAGCTGGACAGACTTCCTGTGGTCAGAATTCTTGGTGTCTGCAGTGTGGGCCAACATCTTGGTGCATCTGAGAATGTATGACAGTGCAACTGGCTGCATGAAATCAAATTTCTTTCAGTGTGGTTATAAGAGATAATGACCTTCACCTTCCATCAGGTTTCACTGAGATGCTCCTAAAGTTGTATAGTTAGTCCTTCCTTGCTCTCTTCAAAATTATTTCAAAATTCTGATGAATAATGCATGTGTATATTTATGATTCTATCTGCAGGTAGAGTATATAATGTAATTAATATAAACTGTATGTTTAATATAATGTGATATGTATTATATATGCATACATATATATGATACAATACACCTTTTTTCCACCCCCCCACCCCCACTGTGCAATGATATAACAATGTCAACAATGCTGTAAATATTTAAGATCAAGTTAGAACACAAAGAATAAGGGAAAACATTACAAAAAATACTAGTGTTCATCATGGATTTTGTACATTTGAGTTTGCCTCCTAATAAATGTCCTGCATTAATTACAGGATTCCTATACATGAAACAAAATATTCTTTCTGGGGGAAAAAAAAAAAAAAAAAAAAAAGTCACTCCAAAACTTGGGTATCCAGAATTAGCAGCAAGATAGTTTTACAGTCTACAATGTTTATCTCCCAATTTAATCACAATTTCCATCATTTAAGTAACAAATGCTACCTTAGAAAGACCATCACAGTTCAAGGTTTAACTAACAAGATTTCTGGATGTGAGAGTTAAAGCTACATTTTAAAATAGATGAAAACTCTCAAATATGGAATAGACTTTATCTTAGACTTTAAGCTGAAGTACTGAGTCTCAGTGAAGATTCAAAATTTCGAGAAGTGAGCTCTTCAGTGAAAGTAGACAAGAGAAGACTGAGGAATTGTGAATTTCTTCTGGAGTCAACTGCTGCTGGAAAAACTGAAATAAGTTACTTTTTGCATGCCAGCTAGCAATAAAGATTTATAATAATCACCTCTGTTTTTCTTTCCATGAAGAATGGCTGCTTGGTCCAGATCATACTGACATTAGCTGAAATATTTCTCACTTGAGTTTTGGCTTAGCTCATTGAACTGGCATTTTGTAATGTATCCAAACAGAAATGTACAAAACTTCCAGCTTCTTAACCGAGCTAAACATCTTTCATATGAATACAGGGTAGCTTTTATAAATAATATTTATGTTACTTGTCATAGATGTACATGTATATATATATGAAGGAAAATATTTAATCTAACCTTAATAAACTTTCCTGAGTTGCATTCTGGCTCTCCAAGAAACTTGCTGAGATACTTTTTTCCCCAGCCCAACAGAGGAGTAAAGCACGACAAAGGCTGTAAAACACTGGTAGATCAATCAGTCAGGTTTAAAATGTTACAGTGTCAATCATTAGCCAGCCAGTTTAAACATGGCACATTATTATTTTTGAATGGTAAGTGCTGTTAGCAAGTTAACCAAGACATTATTAGGTTATTTATTTTCATTGATCCAGTTTAGGTCTCCTGTGTGTTATTTCGCAATCCCTTGGGCCCAAGTGGAATTTAAACCTAATTTTGGCTTATTTCATTTGTTTATAGAGCTAACACATTTCACTTCTGTGTACCTGTTTAAGAAATTACTTACTTCTGTGAAAATCAAATTAAAAACAACAAAGTTTAAAGCAAATAGCAAAATTATTACCTGCAGTATGTTACAACCTAAATACATAATGGAAACTACAGTTTTCCATGTACATTTTTGTGGAAATAAGCTATTCTATTTTCTAAAGCCAGATTTTCCTGTCATCCACATGATCTGTAATCTTCAACATATACATAATAAATATCAGGACATTTTTATTTGACATTTACCTTTTGTATACAATGGAAAATAGCTAAATAAATTTCAAAGTACATAGCTAGATTATGCCATGTAAAATATGAAGATGCAGATAAACTTTGGGGACAAGTAATATGTAAATTCTGTTTTTTTTATTAAATGGCTTATACTTTCAAAATCAGCATCCATAACTGCAGCTACATTTTTGGTATTTTTATTTGCTGTTGGCTTGTTTCTGGAATATAGAATCATAGAATCATAGAATGGTAAAGTTGGAAAGGACCTCAAGGATCATCTAGTTCCAAAGCCCTGCCATAGGCAGGGACACCTCCCACTAGTACAGGTTACTCAAGGCCTCCTCCAACCTGACCTTGAACACCTCCAGGGAGGGAGCAGCCACAACCTCCCTGGGCAACCTGTACCAGTGCCTCACCACCCTCACTGGAAAGAACTTCCTCCTAACATCTAGTCTAAATCTTCCCTCTGCCAGTTTAAACCCATTGCCCCTTGTCCTGTCATTGCAAGACCTTGTAAATAGTCCCTCCCCAGCCTTCCTGTAGGCCCCCTTCAGATACTGGAAGGCTACTATCAGGTCTCCTCTAAGCCTTCTCTTCTCCAGGCTGAAGAACCCCAACTCTCTCAGCCTGTCCTCATAGGAGAGCTGCTCCAAACCTCTGATCATCTTTGTGGCCCTCCTCTGGACCCGCTCCAACACTTCCATCTTCTTCCTGTGCTGAGGGCTCCAGAACTGCACACAGTACTCCAGGTGGGGTCTGACGAGAGCAGAGTAAAGTGGCAGAATCCCCTCCCTTGCCCTGCTGGCCATTCTGCTCTTGATGCAGCCCAGGACTCAGTTAGAGGAAAGTACTTCCTTCAGCATGCACATTTTCTTGAAACCGTGAACATCCATATCATGACTTAGTCTAAAACATGACGATTAGTGCATATATTCTAGGTTTAGATTGGATATTAGGAACATTTTCCTCTCTGAAAGAATGATCAGGCCAGGGAGAAGGTGGGGTAGCCATACCTGGAGATATTTAAATGTGTAGATATGACACTTTGGGACATGGTGGTGTTAGATCAATGGTTGGACTCCATGAACTTTTCCAACTGAAATAATTCTATGATTAGCACTACATAGTTTTTTTCCCCAAAAGAGCATTGGGTGGATTTTAACTTAATTAAATCAGCTTCATAGTTCCTTGCAAAGTATGGATTTGTTCCCAAAGTATGAATTGCAGAGAAGATACCAGCCCTCAAAGAAATCAGTTATCAAACTACAATTTTTTTTTTTCATACTCAGTTTATCACAGCTGATCTGAAAACTATTCAAACTCTGACTGAGCTATTAAAAAGAAAGCACCTTGTTATCTTTTATGAAAAGCCTTTTGTGTTGAAGCAGTTGGTTTAAATTTGTCCAAGTGTTGCTAATGAAGCAAAACCGCTAACAATTACATTTTGGGTTTTGATTTGGTTTAGTTGTTCTTTCGATTTCAAGAATGAGGACAGAATACCAATGAGTCAAAATCACTTGACAGTTTGTCTGTCACTATTCAGCCTGCAGCAGTAAGGAAAGTGTATCTTCACTTTCATAGGGGTGACACAAGTCATAGAACAGTCTGGGCTGGAAGGGACCTCCAAAGGTCATCTAGTCCAACCCCTTATGTGGAAAAGAGAATTTCCTGGGTAGCCTTTGTCCAAAGTAGATTCACATTTAGCATGACAGAAGGTCCCACCAGCCCTGAGAACTATCTCCATTCAAATTCCTTCCATCCTGATGGGGTGCCTAAGTGCTTTAGAGGAGGACTCAAACCCCTTGTAAGCAAATAAAAAAATCATAGAATCATAGAATGGTAAGGTTGGAAGGGACCTCAAGGATCATCTATTTCCAACCCCCTGCCACAGGCAGGGACACCTCCCACAAGTACAGCTCACTCAAGGCCTCCTCCAACTTGGCCTTGAACACCTCCAGGGAGGGAGCATCCACAGCCTCTCTGAGCAACCTGTTCCAGTGCCTCACCACCCTCACTGAAAAGAACTGTAAAGAACCACCCTCACTGTAAAGAATTTCCTCCTAACATCTAGTCTAAAAAAAATTTTTTTTAAAAAAAGACATTTTCTTAGTTTTTTAATATCCAGTGATATTTAGTTTTGCTTTCCCCTGTTCATTTAGAGGCAAACCATTTATTTCCAGTAAAGCTGTGGACCTGAATTCCAGTCATTTCTACAGAGAAGCTAAATATCAAAGCTGTTCAGAAGTTGGTGCCCATTTGTGTGGGATCCTCAGCTGACTGAGTCCTTCCTTGCAACGAACTTTCTGAGACTGGAGATGCCTTTTCCTACATCTTCCTTTGCACGATGATGCTCACAAAGCTTGATTGCTAGGTGTTAAGTATAGATTATACACTAGCAGATAAATCAGCATTGTAAAGATTAGAGTTATTTGATTTTACAGGCATTTTTAAATATCTTCATGGATATATTTTTGTTTGGTTGGTTGTTTTTTTCCCCTCAGAGTTTAAACTTTGCTTTCTTTGGTATGATTTTTTTTTCTTTTTAAATTGAAAACCAGCACAGGACATTTTTTGCTTTCAAATATGAAGTGACAGGGTTTTTATCTTTTTGTTTCTTCTGAGGGAGAGAATTTGTAGCCTTTCTTTTTTTAAATCCTTAAAAAATGTGAATGAAGTTTTCTATGGCATTCTTGCATCACATATCTACTTGTTAGTTGAACAAGTGAACTAAACTTAAAGGCTAATTTCACCTCCCATTTAACTTTACCAATCTTAGTTAATTTATGGGTTTGAACTGGCAGAGGGGAGATTGAAACTGGACGTTAGGAAGAAGTTCTTTACAGTGAAGGTGGTGAGACACTGGCACAGGTTGCCCAGGGAGGTTGTGGCTGCTCCCTCCCTGGAGGTGTTCAAGGCCAGGTTGGAGGAGGCCTTGAGTAACCTGTACTAATGGGAGGTGTCCCTGCCTATGACAGGGGGTTGGAACTAGATGATCCTTGAGGTCCTTTCCAACCTTACCATTCTATGATTCTATGATTCTATGAATATTTTTCTCTTTTTGGAAGAAAAAAATTATAAATCTCTAATCCATTTCCTTTCAAAATGCTGTATAAAGTACTTAGCGATAGCCTGTTTAAGTGTACATGAAATCTGGATTCCTTAAAATTATAAAGGCTATTTCTGTAACTGGATGGAAAAGTCTAAAGTGTCAGAAATGGTAACTTGTACTGCCTATGAATTACTTGCATTGTAAATTATGGTATTTGACAGTGTGTTGCATGACAATCTACAGTGAATTATTGTTTGTTTATACTTTGCCTCATATTTTCTCTTCCTGACACTCTGTAACCATTGCCCTGGGATTTCAGACTTGTTGTTTTAGAGCTCATGGTAAATGTTTGACCTCTCATTCCCTCATTTGTCCATTTTCTCCCGCTGAGTCTTTTCCTCTCATAAAAGTCAGATGGGGAAATGTCAGTCCATCGAGCCTGTCATGGGCAACTACCCACGCTGTGCTGTACAGCACTGACCCTCCACAGGTTGTATCCTGCCAGGATCTGAGCAATGAGGGATTTCTTCCATTTTACTGGAAAGGACAAGAGACCTTCTGCATCCAGCTCTGACTGGGGAGGGTGTAGTAAAGAAAGCAGATGTCCTAGCACCTTGTCTGGCTGGCATTAAAGCTTCAGTGTAAAATCTGCTCTGGACACTCCCTTTCAAAATTTGTTGTCTCCAGTTACAAAAGACTACAACACTCCTAGTTTTTGAGGAATATTAAGAAGCTTTCATTTCCTCCATGCAATCACATCTGTTGCACTGCAAGATGTTTTGACCTTTAAAAATAAGATTGTGAAAGCAATAGACCAATAGCCTAGAGGTCTTCTGCAGTTCCTATATATATTCATTCTGCCTTGGTTAATGAAACAGTTAGAGAAAGAATGAAGCTGATGGTTACCAGTTTGAGACATTAGATCAATTTGAGGAAGAATATAATCTGTAGTAAATGACTCAAAGAAAAACACGGTCCTATGCAGTCGTTTGGAAGGGTATTTTCATTTTTGGAGCTCGTAGGTTAGGTCACAGACCTGTTAAATATAATACAATAAAAGAAAAATGCAAATTAGCGCACATAGGAAAAAAAAAAAAAAAGAAAACCCCACAAAGCAAGCCAAAAAGAAACCCCTCCATAAATGACAATGACAAAAATATTTGTGTTTACCACATTTGTTGTTTAACAGTGTAAATTGTTCTCAGCCAGTCTTTAATTGGTTAAGATCAATTTACTCCTACAGTGACTTGTTCTAACCCTTGCACTGCCTGGGTAGAACAAGACATGCGTGACAGCTGCTCTTACAAGCCCTCAGAGAACATCCTGCCTCAGATAGTCCTCTAATTTATCAAAATCGTTTGTACAGTCACAGTATTTTTATAATATTCTCACTGTCTCCTTCCAGAAAATCTTTGATTCCCAAGGCCACAGAGAAAGCCTCTTATTTTTCCTATTACTGTGACTCTTTGACTTAAAATTAATGGGTTCTGTTCTTTTACCATGTTTGCTTTGCTTCCCTCAGCAGATGACTAGGAATCTATATTTGTTTTGGTTTCTACAACTTGATTTTGTTCAGTAAGACTTGTATCCTCCAGTTAATACACAGGCTTGGAGGACATGATAAAATTCGTTGTCTTGACAGATTGATTAGATGCTTGATTTGTTAGACTCTTGTCAGACCCCACCTGGAGTACTGTGTGCAGTTCTGGAACCCTCAGCACAGGAAGGACATGGAAGTGTTGGAGCGGGTCCAGAGGAGGGCCACAAAGATGATCAGAGGGCTGGAGCAGCTCTCCTATGAGGACAGGCTGAGTGAGTTGGGGGTCTTCAGCCTGCAGAAGAGAAGGCTTCGAGGGGACCTGGTAGTAGCCTTCCAGTATATGAAGGGGGCCTACAGGAAGGCAGGGGAGGGATTATTTACAAGGTCCTGCAATGACAGGACAAGGGGCAATGGGCTTAAACTGGCAGAGGGGAGATTTAGACTAGATACCAGGAGGAAGTTCTTTGCAGTGAGGGTGGTGAGGCACTGAAACAGGTTGCCCAGGGAGGTCGTGACTGCTCCCTCCCTGGAGGTGTTCAAGGCCAGATTGGATGAGGCCTTGAGTAACCTGTACTAGTGGGAGGTGTCCCTGCCTATGGCAGGAGGTTGAAACTAGATGACCCTTGAGGTCCCTTCCAACCTTACCATTCTATGATTCTATGATTCTATGATTATTATAAATTCTTAATTACCTGCTTGAACCAACCACTGGTGAAGGTTCTTTCTGCAAGAAGCCATTTGGGCTCCATACTTTTACTTTTTACCAGACATTTTAGTTTTTACCAGAACCTCAAAATAAGTGTTGGATTTTCAGACTTAGTGTATTTTATTGTAACTCTACCAAAATAACCTCTTCTACACTCTAATGCAAGTATCATGCTTGTAGTGTTTTCATTATACCCAAAGCCTTTTTGAAAGTGTTTCTTCTCAGAGTTTTACTGGAAATCTAGTTGTTAAATTGACTGCAAACAGGCATATGCTTTCTTCCCCAAATAAAACAGGGACATTGAAAACTACAAATAGAAGTTTATAGTGAAAACAAATGTTCTATTGAAGCTCTCTGCAGTAACCTGCTTATATCTTATGTCAAGACGTCTATACAGGAATGGCTTCAGAAAACTTGATTAAACAATTAGCTATCATGTTATGAACAACAACAACAACAAAAAAAATGTGTTAAGAATATCTGTTAAATGTTAAGAATATCTGCTAGTTACTTTTCAGAGTGAAGGGAATTTCAGATACAGACCGATTCAGTTTTATGTAGCTAGGGGAAAGCATTGAGATTAGAACTATGGAAGATCAGATACTCATGGCAAATCCTGGGCCTAGATGAAATACATTTTAGTATATAACTCTTGTTGTTTTATGAATACCTCAACAGAAATTTCATTGTGAAGAAGTTTATTAGCAGATAATATGTTTCAACTCGTATCTTTAGTTAAACTACAGGTTTCACTTGATTATTGAATCAGTCATCTACAATAAAAATCATGAAACTTAGTTAATTCACTTGAATCATTTTAAGCTGTCAAGAAAACTTTAGAAGTAAAAGGAATTTTGTCTGCTGCATTTTGTCACATTTGTTAAATTCTAATAATATAAAGGAGAAGTATTCTTCTCATGCAATATGCGTTTTCCCATGTTTTGAATTCACTTAAAGATCATTAGTTTTAGGAAACAGAAGTTTCTGAGTAGACATAGAAAGCAGATGATCACCATCTATCTGGGTTTCTCTCAACTATTAGGTTTCTCTCAACTATTAGGTAAGAGTCAATATAAAAAGAAAAAAAAAATCAAAACAAACAAACGAATACAAAAGCCAAAACCCATGAGGAAACACCATTTGACTGTGAGACCTGTGACCATGAGACCTGCATATTCATTGCTTTAGTGCCAGCTGACGAAATTCTGGGCATTAGCAACCTGGAGGAACTTTTGGAGTTCCATTTGTTCTTGTTTCCTTCATCAGTATGGGATTTATTAAATAGTTATTTCTGTCTTCATGGCTGTTTACATCTCAATCAGCCAGAATAAATTTTTAATTCTTTTAATCTGTGAACCCTGCTCTAGGACTGAAAAGGAAACAAAGATCAGGAAATATGGAAAAATTAGTAGCTTCAGCTGTGCAGAAAACTAAGCATTTCACAGTTATGCTTCAAATTTCACATAGAAAGAGAGAATACAATTCCATATTGTGGGAGAATAATTTTGCTAAGAGCGGTGTTCAGTGCTAAAATGTCAGCTTGTCTTTTGGGA
Organism: Eubucco bourcierii; assembly: GCA_013396675.1. Classification (NCBI taxonomy): domain Eukaryota; kingdom Metazoa; phylum Chordata; class Aves; order Piciformes; family Ramphastidae; genus Eubucco; species Eubucco bourcierii. Next base: position 191,272 of record VWZE01011745.1, read on the forward strand.
GCAAGCCACTGTTCTACCAGGGCAAAAGAAAACAGCCAACATCTTCACCAAGCAGTTGTGGCTAAAGTGGAAAACATTAACAACAATGGACTGGATTTATAAATTCATGCTTACTGCATGGAGTTGATCACAAGTTATAGCTTTTCTTACCATTTCATCATTTTCATCCAAGTTTTAACCTTCTCCCCAAAAGGTTCTTCCTTAGAAGAAGGACAAGGGTGGAGTTTAATCATTATGGTCTGGACACTGGACACACCTTGATCCTTGGCAGCATTTACAGCCAAACTGACCATGCTGGATGGACTGGAGGAGTGAGTCCAGAACTCTGAGGAGCAGCCCACAATCTGAGTTGCATCAACCTGATAGTTATTACTTATATGGCTTTAAAAATTATCCTAAAGACTCCAAGATCACCTGCAGACCATTTGAGTTCATAACCCAGATTACTTCAGCACATGTTACAGCTGGGAAAATTTTGTTGTTTTTTTTTTTCTCCATTAGGTTTTCCCCAGATCTGTTGCATAAGGCTGATAGTGCTACCTCCAAGCGTGTGAAGTAACATGTTGCTTGAAACTAGCAGAGCTGCAAAAAAATTAACTGGAACACAGCTAAGAACTGTAACAAACTGATTTTTCACTTTGGCTTTTGAGATGCTGACCATAGCAGGTGGAAAAAGTGGCAGCTGTCCTTTAACAAGTTGCATATCTAAAACACAGCTTGCTCAGCCTGCTGATTGGTGGTCTATTCACTGAAATTGCTTATTGTCAGTAGAAACTAAAAAGCATGAAGTGACACAGAACATCACTGCAGCGTGTCACTTACTGAGGAAAGCTGCCCTCCCAAGACTGGTGGTGACAGCTCTAGGCATCCTATGTGGCTCCTGTAAAGTTATCTCTCAAGACAAAACACACACAAACTTCCTGCAGAATAAACAGCCTCTTCAGACTAAGAACTTACTGCACCATGTGTGCTTCATTAATTATTATTATTATTCATGTTTTAATTGTTATTATTTTATAGTGCCCAAGAGGAATGCAAGTGGTTTGTCATCCATTAAAGACACAATTAGAAGAACTACACACAAAGGAGTAGCAGAGGCAGATGGTATATTGGCAGTAAAAATTATAAAACTCTTCTCTCAAGTCTTGCCAGAAAGAGAAATAACTTTTTGGCTTCTTTGTTTTGTTGTGTTGGTCTTTATTTTGTTATTTTGTTGTTGTTTTGAGTGGGGTTTTTTGTTTTGGTTTAGGTTTTTTTTATTGTTTTGGGGTTTTTTGCTTTCAGGCAAAGAGTTTATTTCAAGATGAGTTTACTGTAATTGAGAGGGGACATGGCTGTGTCTTGCAAGAGTTTTGACATTAGAGAAAAAATTCCAGAAAGTAAAATTATTTTGACTGAGTCACAAATCATTTATTCATATATTCTTGCCACAGAGGAAGCTCCACTACTTTCTAACCCAAATAATATGTGCCATGTGTTCGGTTTTGCTCTTCTTTCTGTCACGTTTCTAGTTAACCTTGTTAACTGGGTAAGGGGGAAAACACTGGTATAATGTAACACAGGCCATGACCTGCCAGATGACCTATGCAGATCAGATGAAGAATATCAATTTCGAGGGTGATTGGGGGTGTGAATAGGACCACTACTGCTAATAAAAGATAGGGGTTTTCTACAAATATACCCCTCATAACAAGGCAGTAGCATTCTGTAGCACTGGGAGCTGATCTGAACTGCAGGTGAGAGTGCAAGTGCTCACATACCAGAAAGGGAAGGGGAAAAAAAAAAAAAAAAAAAAAAAAAAAAAGGTTTACTGAAAGGGCAAATAGTAAGGTTGTCAGAGAGCTAGGATTACTTGTTTAAATGGCATTTTGAGTCAGGAAGCAGCTGGTCTTAAATAAGCAAATACTGCTTCAAAATTACTATCGTGCTCTGTAAATACGGTGATATACAGGAGTTAAAGGATTTAAAGACCAAAAAGGTATTGTGGAGTTTTCTAGTTTTCTCCTGTGCAACCTGTGAATGCTTACATAAAATTACATTACAGTTCACCAAGTATTATAGAAATTAAAATCGTGTCCAAAATGTATGTTCTATATGTGTTGGTTTGAATACAGTTAAGCTGCTAGTAGTGGGCTAGGTTCTATCGGTTTATATGTTGGAATGTTCAACAGCACCCACGTTTTCCCTGCAGACTATTTGAAGGGTCTGCTAAGCTGCGTAACAAATTACTTTCTTTCCAATGACATACTATTTGTCTATGTTTGTGTGTTCTCTTTCTTCTCAATCTAGCACCTATACAGAACAAATATATTATCCTGCACACTTGTACCCAAGTGCTTTATGGATGGGTGAAAGCGTGGCCTTTTTTGCTCTCCTCCTGCTGCCTACACACTGTGGAGTCAGCCCAGGCATGCTCATGAGAATCTTTTCTTACTAGTCTCCAGTGAGTTCACTAGACCTGGTGGAAACACATATGTTTCAGGTATTTTGGGACTGGGGGGGAAAAAAATAATTTATGAGTTTTGCCATACTTCACAGCCACTTTATAGAACAACTGAAAGTTTTCAAATATTCCAAAATGTAAAAAAGGAATAGCTTGTTTCAGAAAAAATGAATCAGTTGTGTTTCTCCCAACCAACTCTTTGTTCCAGGAAATAGGAGTGATATGTGCTATACAGGAGGGATACATTTCAGGGAGGAGAAACTGTTATTAGTCAAGTAACTAGCTTGTGAGTCCACCTGAAAGAAACCCCAACACTGCAACAATATCAGTATGCTACAGGTCCCTAGGTCCTGTAATTTCTTCTCTAAATTCACTGTAATCATCTGAAAAGTGGCATAAACTTTGTTCATGTAATTTCTGTGCAAAACTCTCTCCATTGCATCTCAGTTTGATGTACCCATGTTACAGTTTAGTTTTAATAGTTCATATTCTGGCCTGCTACTTATATCTTTTGTAAGATGTTCTCAATCTTCTCTTTGCTGAAGGGCCTCTTTTTTGTTGATTTTCTGGCATTTTGTTTGGGATTTTTGAGGGGTGGCTGATTTTTGTTGCTGTTTGTTGGGGTTTGTTGGTTTGGTTTGGTTTGGTTTGGTTTTTTCCCCAATGTCTTCTGTATAACTAAAGGAACTATTTAGACAGTGTGTTAAAATACATGATAAAATAAAAAAACCAAACAAGCAAACACACAAAAATCCAACCAACCAAAAACTCATCCAAACAAAAAGCAACCAAACAAAAGCCCCAACCAAACAAAAAACCCAACCAGCCCACCAATCAACCAAACAACCCCAAAATAAACAACTACCAAAAAACCCAACAACAACAACAACAAAAAAACCCTCACAACAACACTTCAACCAAATTCAGTCAAAATTAGTATGCTCAATTTGATTCTGGCTTGCATTATGCACACAGCTCCAAGAGAGCTCTCTCTTGGACTGGATACTCTCCAGACAGTTTGTGCTGGTTTGAGGCTAATTGGGATATTTTAATAGAGAAAATTACACTATAGGCTGTGAAAGGAAAACATGGTGATGTCTACTTCACTCATAGGCTTGCTGAGATGTTTAAGAGAAGAACTCAAAACATTAGACAAGTCAGTCTGTTCGTGTCTGGGGCACAGCATCTCAGTCTAGTAGCTTCTGGCTCTTTCTTCTCTCTGCTGAGTAATCTCACTAATCACTTCTTCTAACCCCCCTGGCCAATCCTCCAAGCTCACCTTGTGCGTAATGCAAACTTTGGGGTAAGGTATAGGGGTGGGGAGAAGGTGGAAAGGTGGTTGGGAGCCCCTCCTGGGGTCTGATTTCTGGGGGGGGGAGGGGGAGTTGTGTTTCTGTATTACCTTTAACTTGTATATTTCTGTAACTATTCCTGTCTATAGTGTATATATCTGCTTGGACATTGTGCTGAGCTGTAAATACAGCTTCAGTCCTTAACTTCCAGCTGGCCGAGTTCTAGTCTGGGTCATTTTACAAAGTGTGGGGGGCAGGTAAACTCCCAAACCATCACACAGTTCTATTAGCATTACCTTTTATGGAATTTCATGTGCTGTAAATCTCTGGAGCCTGAGCACACTGCTAGCACTGCTTCTAGCTCTGGACTCTGAGGCATGCAATTCTCAACTGTGCAGCTCATATCTGACACCATTCTCTGAAGTCAAGACCCAATATAGCTTGGTACCTAGACACAGAAATCTCTGTGGGCTGTCACAGAATCATAGAATCATAGAATGGTAAGATTGGAAGGGACCTCAAGGGTCATCTAGTTCCAACCTCCTGCCATAGGCAGGGACACCTCCCACTAGTACAGGTCACTCAAGGCCTCATCCAACCTGGCCTTGAACACATTCAGGGAGGGAGCAGCCACAATCTCCCTGGGCAACCTGTTCCAGTGCCTCACCACCCTCACTGCAAAGAACTTCCTCCTCATATCTAGTCTAAATCTCCTCTCTGCCAGTTTAAACCCATTGCCCCTAGTCCTGTCATTGCAAGACCTTGTCAATAGTCCCTCCCCAGTCTTCCTGTAGGCCCCCTTCAGATACTGGAAGGCTACTATAAGGTCTCCTGGAAGCCTTCTCTTCTCCAGTCTGAAGAGCCTCAATTCTCTCAGTCTGTCCTCATAGGAGAGCTGCTCCAGCCCTCTGATCATCTTTGTGGCCCTCCTCTGGACCTGCTCCAACACTTCCATGTCCTTCCTGTGCTGAGGGTTCCAGAACTGCACACAGTTCTGCCTGCTGTGGAAGGCAGTACTGCATTTCGCAGCATCAAAACTCACATCTGTAGACTGTAGTTTCATAGTATGTCAATTCAATAGTATGATATCAGCTGGAAACCACAAATGGTGCATAGAAAGATTTCCCAAACTACCACAGCTTGTAGAAAAACGTTTGACAGCTTGATTATAATGGGTGATTATAGGCTAGAACAAGCTTTAAGACATAGAACACTGCCCTAAACATTAAAACAAACAAACTAAAACCTATTTTTAGCTAATTTAATTGAAAGACTGTGAGATCTGTTGCATAGATATGAATGTTCTCAATAAATAGAATCAGAGCATGAATGGAATAATTTTCATTTCTCCCAGTTAGTACAAGATATTTTCCTTCGTGGCCAGTAAATAGCATTGACTAGCAAATATATATGCACCCTGAAAAGGCTCAATAGAGATCTACAAATCCTTCATGACCCTGAAGTTTTTCTCAAATCTTGAGAGAAATCTCTGTTCATTGGAATATGACCAAATGTACAGGTCCAGGGAGGATAATCTGGTTATATAAGATCAATGAGGACAGGTTTGCCTTCCCTCTGGGTTTTAATCACCATTCCTTTGGAAGAAAACCTAGAGCAGGTGTTGCTGAGGGGAGATCAGCACCCACTGGAGCAGAGGGAGGCAGATAAGATATCCAGACTTGGCCCTGAGACATGGCTCCTCTACTCAATGGACCTTTGCTACCTGGGCACCATGGGGTAGAGTTTGTGGAGATTTTCATCCTTACCAGTGTTTCAGGTACATTTTCTGCATCTGTGCTGAGAAACATGTTAGCACCAGGAAAAGATCCCTAGCTCAGATGCCAAGAGGTAGAGACAACCTTATGTGTGCTTTGCTAACTAGGCTCTTCTGTGCTAAACTGCCTTGCAATTAATTCTCTGTTCCTTTATGGGATTTACGTCTGGTCAGATTGTTTCTTGGTGTTTGGTTTTGTTTTGTTTTGCTTTTTAATTCAAAGCCTCTTACATCATGTAAGAATAGGTAACAGTGATATTTCTATAGCATAAAATCAAGGGGTGGTATTGCATAAGGTCCTGGATGATGTAAATACACATAGGGGCAGACCCTGCTGGCTCATACAGAGTCAAGCTCTGCTTCTGTATCTTGTTTATTCCATGTTGATTTTTGGGACCAGTTCTCAGAATTATTTATTTCCAGCACCATATATTGGAATTATCTTTGAGATGTATAAGCAAAGCAGCCTAAAGCAGCAAGTGACCTAATAACTGCCATGTTGGATGATCAGAGCTTCATTGTACTGCTTAATAAGAATGCACAAAATAAGCAGAAAATCAGGCAAGGATTTTAAGTGTTGCTCAGCAGTTTGAGAGCTGATAGTAAAATGCTCACATTACTTCAGACTAAATTAAGAATTTATTCAGAGATTACCTTTCTATTAAAGTTTTAGCTTTAGTCACAAAAGTGACTGTTTTTCAGGACTCTAACTGAGGCCCTCCTCAAGCAATTTTAGATGTGTGTATTTAACCTGTTCTTCTAGATTTTATAAGTAATCATTGAGAAGAAAAATATTAATTTCAGGAGTATTATTCAAGTATAGGTGAGACCTAGTGGAGACATGCTCCACGTTGCTGCAGAGGATGGAGTCAAACATTTGTTTATAATGAACCTCTTACAGTCTTCGCTTTCCTTAAATCTATGAGATGAAAGATTTCTATGAAAAAAGATTATATTAGTGTTAAAGATTAAAGAATCATGGATCATTAGGGCTTGGAAGGGACCTCAAAAGACCATCTAGTCAAACTTCCATGCCAGAGGAGCATCACCTAGAATAGGTCACACAAGAATGTGTCCGGATGGGTTTTGAGTGTCTCCAGAGAAAGAAACTCCAGGAGGGTTTTGAATGACTCCAGAGAAAGAGATTCCACTTCTCTGGGCAGCCTTTTCCAATGTTTTGTCACCCTCACAGTGAAAAAGTTTTTCGTTATGTTCATGTGGAACGTCCCATGCTCCAGCTTGCACCAACTGCCTCTTGCCCCATCTTTAGGTATTTTTGAGAAAAGCCTGGCACTGATACTTGCCCTTCATGTATTTATTTATATACATTAATGAGGTCACCTCTCAGTCTCCTCCTCCCCAGGCTAAAGAGACCCAGCTCCCTTAGCCTTTCCTCATAAAGGAGATGTTCACTCCCGTAATAATCTTTGTGGCTCTACATTGGACTCTTTGGAGCTGTTCCCTATACTTCTTGAACTGAGAGGCCCAGAACTGGGCACAATATTCCAGCTGTGGCCTCACCAGGGCAGAGTAGAGGGAATGAGAGGAATGATCACCTAGCTGTGCTGCTTATGTATCCCTTTTCAGTCAAAATGTGCTAAGTTATTCAAGATTTGCTTTTTTAACTGCCACAATTAAACTAGCTCGTTTTCCTCAACCCTAGGGATACCAAACATACTTCACTCTAAGTAATATTAGACATTTTAAACAGCTTATTCAAGCAATCGGACTTGTTTCACCTGAATTGTACAAAGGAGCATTATCAGCAAAATGGCAAAAGCTTGTGTCCGACAGGTGGGGAACAGCTGGCAAATGATGATGCTCTCAGACAAAACAGCTGTTTGCAGAGTACACATGCTTGTGCCCCTATTTCACTTGTCCTTGCATCCTAGTAAAGGCATATGGGTCTGTGTATGCTGAAATGTCAACTACTCCCCTGCTCTGGTGGGTGGGGTCGGACTAGATGATCTTTTGAGGTCCCTTCCAGCTCCTGACATTCTGTGATTCTGTGATTGCGTAATATACAGATAAAAATAATAAAATTAATAAATCTAAGAAGTTACATTTATCTTCTGTGACTTAGTATTATAGAAGTTATCTACCTCACCTAAATTGGCTGGCTAGTGCATAGCACCCAAAGACAGGCATGCGTTTAGTTCCTTTATTCAGACCTTGTTTAGCTAATTAAGTCACACCATCTGCTTTCATTACCATTACCTCCTGGAATTTTCACCTCTCAAGATGCCCAAAGGAAATGACTAATTGCCTAGTTCACAGAATCACAGAATCTCAGAATGTTAGGGGCTGGAAGGGACCTCAAAAGATCATCTAGTCAAACCCCCCTGCCAGAGCAGGGGAGTAGTTGACATTTCACAACACACAGACCTGTATTCCTTTACTAGGATGTGAGGAAAAGTGAAATAGGGGCTCAGACGGGTGTGATCATCTATACCAGGTCACATAGGAATGCATTCTGGCAGGTTTTGAATATCTCCAGGAAGGGAGACTCTGCAGCTTGCCTGGGTGGCCTATTCAGGGGTTCTGTCACCCTCACAGTGAAAAAAAATCTGCCTCATGTTTACATGGAACTTCCTATGCCTCAACTTCCACCCATTCCCCCTTGTCCTGTCATTTGGCATCACTGAGAAGAGCCTGGCTCCATCCTCTTGGCACTCACCCTTTACATATTTATAAAGATGGATGAGGTCACCCCTCAGTCTCCTTTTCTCCAAGCTAAAGAGCCCCAGCTCCCTCAGTCTCTCCTTGTAAGAGAGATGTTCCATTCCCTTCATCATCTTCGTGGCTCTGTGCTGGACTCTCTCAAGCAGTTCTGTGCCCCTCTTAAACTGGGGGACCCAGAACTGGACACAGTACTCCAGGTGCAGTCTCACCAGGGCAAAGTAGAGGAGCAGGAGAACCTCTCTTGACCTGCTAGCCACAACCCAGAATGGTATTTGCCCTCCTGGCCACAAGATCACACTGCTGCCTCATGATCAACCTCCCAGCCAGCAGGACTTCCAGATCCTTTTCCCCTTCTCTCCCTTCCAACAGGTCAGTCCTCAATCTAAACTGGCCAATACAGAAAGGGTTAAGAAGGCGCTGGAGTTAAAGGTAATCTCTTACTGTTCTCTGAGCTGAACAGATAATGGAACTCATCATTTCTTGGAGCCTTTAAAAGCAGAATCTGTTCCAGAGAGTCTTTGAAATTACAAGATCGCATTTTCTGTGTTTTAATCTCTATCTCCTGCAATGTCATTTTAAAATATAAATAAAGACTTATATAACATACCATTCCTATGTTAATTTTCTGTATGTCAAAGTGTATACATGTAGTCCCTGTGGTTGGACCATATGGTGAAACTTTTAAAATAAAATTACAACAAAGTTTAGTGTAGATTGTGATAAAAAGGCTATTAATGGTTGCACGTTCATCATTGTGCCTAGTAGGGAAATAACCATGACAACAATAAAAGAGTTTCAAAGAACAATCAAAAAAAAATGCTAGTCAGTGAGTTTTTAATAATTTTTTAATTTTAAAATATACTTATGAAGCGAAGATGTAACTTGTCTGTATTTTAGAAATGAGAGTGAAAATAAGGATTTTTAGAAAATGTTATTGTAATATTGCAACCAAAATATTTATTCAAATCTGGGATCAAGATATGTGTAATTCTGAGTGTGAGAAGGAAAATGAACTTGCCTTTCTGTGCAGCATTATGTCTAGGTCTAATGCACAGTGTTGAAGAATGTTAAAATACAATGAGAAATCAAATGATTCATATTAGCTTAGCTAATAAAAAAAAAAAAAAAAAGAAAAGGAGGCTGAAAGGTGACCTATCTGCTGGTAGAGGATTTTTCAAGTCTGATGGTAAAACTGTGAATAAATACAGTCAGTGGAGGTTGGATTTACAAAAAAAAAAAAAAAAACAAAACTTGAAATAAGATAAAATGTTCTAGCAGCATAGGAGTAGCAATACAGCTAAACATGGAGCAGCAAGGGAGAAGTTGCACTTACCATTACAGATTTTAAAATAAAATTTGAAATAATTTGAAGACAATGTATTTTAAAAGGGCTTTTTAATGTTGCCTGTGTCTGTTTTTGAATGACTATATATAAGAGCAGAAAGTGGAGGGAAGAAAAGAAAGGTTGTTACATTTTGCTTTTGAAATCTGTGAGTTTTGTCAGCTACACTCATGACTATTAATGAAGACTGGAGGACCTACATAACACCCAACAAGCAAAACAAAAATTTGCTTAAATTTAGTAAGTACAAGTAAACAAAATCCTTTAAAGATTAACAATAATTTCTCTCTCCATCTTTAGATGCAGAGAAACCTACATAAATTTGTTGTAAAGTAAGGGATTTTTTTCCCCTGGAGAATGAAATGTTAGCTGCTGTCAAAGATATTTAGCATCAATGTCCTGTGCACTGTGAGGTTACAGAGAGTTTTAATTTTCAGATAGCTGACTAGTATTAAATTATTACTGATCACCAGATTTAGGGTTGTGAAGGCTAAGGACCTTTTTGGCTTCTGCCTCGCATTGTTTATATCATAGATCTTGGTGAGCTCATGTGGGCACACTTTCACTGTACCTCATATGTCCCTTACCTGCTTCTTAAGACTTTAGGCAAACACTGATCTCATCTGTGCCATTGATATGAAGCTGAGCTAATTGGCTTTGTGAACTTCTTTGGGCAAGTTTTCTGAATGAAACTGAAGAATTGTGATGTTCAGTAGGGTCTGGCTACAATAATTCTTAAACTCCAGGCAAGTTGAAATTAAGGCATAAGAAAACAACTGGCTACCTCCAAATTGTTGTTCACAAAATAATTTTAAAAATCTAAACCTTCTCTTGTCATGAGCATGTAAAATTTCCCTACCACCTACTGCATTAAACTTATGCAGGTCTGCTGGGAAAGAGTGATGGTAATGCTGTTTCTGCCACACCTGGTTTTGGAAGATTCTGTTTCCAGAAATAAATTAATTTTTAAGGGAAAAGAGATCTTTTTGGTCATTCTATTTAAGAATTACTGTTGCTGCCAGCAATCTGACAGATGCAACAACACACTTTGGATCGAAGTAGGTGCCCTTTATTCTAGGCCAGTGCAAGCATAACACCCATGCAGGACAGAGGACCAAAAGCACAAGACCGAAGAGGCCTCAAAAGACCCTGTCATCCTTGTGGTGACTCCTTTTATCTCATCATACAAACAAAGTATTAAAGTAATTCAGGTGAACACAGCCCAGTCTTTAACATATATCATGTCTTGTTTTTCCCCTGGGCCAGGTGTCCCACTATCTTTCCCTCCCCTGTGGGAGACATCCTGAAGCTGTGGGAATGAAGGCCACGTGCTTATATGTTGCCCATTATTATTCTTTCTTACACTGGATTGCCACAAATAACTAGCCTCTCAATATCTGGGAACTGAGAGAGAGGCAATACAGGACTGGATGTGTCCTTAATTGAGAGGCCAGTATATACTTGGGCAATAGCCTACATGCAAGGACTATCATTATGTCTTGATCTTGTGAAGTGGTAGTAGCTCAGACTCTTCGGGTGTGATTTCTGAAATGGTTAATCTCTTCTTGATGAGATTTGACAAAAAATTAATGGGCTGACTGTAATGGACTCTTCTAGGTCCCTAGCATTCATCATTCCTTTTCCTCAGTATCTTTTTCTTTTCTTCTCTTAAAAGTTTCCATCTGTGTTACTGCCCTGTCTGATACATGGGGAGTAGATAGGTTTAGTTTCAGCCAGGTGTCGGATTAAATGATGAAAGATGTTGGAAAGGACGGTGATGAGCTGTATGAAGGAGGCAAGTCACCCTCTTGAAAATCAGTATTTATGATTCTTCTTTTCCAGTACCAAGAATCAGAATTAAAGGGAGGAATGGAGCTGCAAACTGACAGTACAATTTGATGCATGCAATTACATGCAAGAGAAAAAGATCTCTGGAGATGTGGAAATCAGCATCGGCTCCTCTACCAAACACAGAGCATTCCTTCTGCACTCACTGAGGTTAAAATTTCACCATAGCACTCAAGGCCATACTGGTTGACCTGGTGCTGTTCTAGGAAGTGTTATATTTGTATTACATTTCACTCCTGAGAAAGGTAATAAGTTCACATCCTGAAGGATCACCTAAATCTTTGTGCTTCTAATCTTTCATCAGAGCTACCTATGGCATAAGTGTAAATGTGAGCGTTTTAGACCAATGAAGCATCCTCTGCACACTCCTGGCTCTATGTTGTCTTTAATCCACTACAGTGAGAAGAATCCATCAGCATTTTAACACAAGACAGCCTCTGCAAGGCTGGAATGAGGGAAGAATTAAATGTACTACAACCGTTTCTGTGTGGTCTCGGCTACTTAAGTACAAAGGAGAAAGTTTCCATGTGTTTTAGAGAAATTAATGTTACAACACTTTAAGTTTTATATGCTTGGTGACCCCTCAGATCAATAAATTTATGTATAAGTGAGACAGGGTTTGCCAATGAGCTGTTCCCTCTTGCCTGTTAAATCTAACTAATGTCACTTACAAAATATTTAGACCACAACATACCACCGCATGTGTGCTAGTAGGAAAGGGTGATTTTTTTTCCCCCCTCCTTTTGCTTTGAGACATAGAGCAGAACATTCTATTTGGTAAAAACACTGCACTCAAAGAACTGTAGAAGTGTGCAGGTTTGGGAGTCACCTGCCCCCCTGCATGGTCAGGAATTCACCCAGACTAAACTCAGGCAGATGGAAGTTAAAGAATGAAGCTGTATTTATAGCTTTGCAGATTTTACAAGCATATATATACAATACATACAGATATTTACGAGTATATACAGAAATATACAAATTTAAAGTAATGCAGAGATACAAAACACCTCCCAGACAGCAGAAACTGCTCAGAAGGGCTTTCAAACCAACCTCCCACCTTCTTTCCACCCCACCCCTTTTCACGGAATCTCTCTTATGTGCAGGTGGAGCTGGAAAGCTGTCAGAGGTCAGCAAGAGATTGTTAAAAGAAGAATGATTAGTTGGGTTACACAGATCCAGGCAAAGGAATTAACATGGCAAGCAGGCAGCCACAGACTCACCTTATCTTTGTTTATGTTCTTGTTTTTATGTGTCAGCAGAACGAATGGGCAATATGGACATCACTATTATTTTCTTTTCACAGCCAATGATTGAATTTCTCAAATTAAAATATTACAATTAGTCTCAAACCAGCACTAAAAGGGCTACAGATTAATCTTTTGTTTGAATGCCAGACCACTGAGAAATGTAATAAATTTTCACACTCATGAAAGAAATGAGTAAACATGAGTGGTTGCTGTCAATTACTAACAGAGGTCTCCTTTGATACAGAGAGTAGCTGACAATATATTACTGCTTAATGAAGATCAATTTTAACAAAGATTTGCCAACATAATAGGGATTTTAAAAATGTGTTTACTTCATTGCTACTTGCAGGAAGAGGTATTTGTTAAATTTAATCATACCAAAATGAAAATGAGTTATGCCATAATTTTAATGCTCTAAAGTTTCACTCTGTAATATAAATAAATGTAGTGGTTTTATCTGGCTGATCTTATTAGGGGTGACAGGAGGCTTCTCCCTCACCCTCTCAATGGCAGCTCTTGCTCCTCAGCATTTCCCTTCACCCCCCCCATGATGTTGATGTATTTTACTAGCAGTACTTTAATATAGGTACTTCATCCTGTAGAAACAAACATATTCACCAACTTTAATTTGGCCATTGACTTTCATTTCGCTACATGATGCCTGCAACCTTTATTATTAATTATCCATGAACATTCATTTCAAGAGTAGTTGAAAATGGTAAAAAACAAATAAAAGTTCATTTTGGGAATATCTCTCATTTGCTCTTTGTCTTTTATCTATGATGAATATTACTGTTACTGCCTCCACTGAGATGACTTTGTTCTTAACTAGAATTACATTGACTCACTCTACTAGCTCCGGAAGTCCCTAAATTAAGGCCAAAGGATGTATTTTACAGTCAAGTCTCATGCTACATATGAAGCCATCAAAACTGTTGTAGCTGTGTCTGTATGTATGCATCTATAATTTGTCCCTAGTCTTCTCTGTGCCTTTTCCCTGTTTATTTTGTTTCGGGTTTTTTTTTTTTCCTCCCTCTTTCTTTTGCATATAAGTAAGTGACACTGGCATTTCTTTGGTTAAAAAGGTATTATTTCTGGTTATTTCCCAAGCATGTGGCCATGTTTAATAACACACAAAACTCAACAATTTAATTATTTCATTGTTCCCTCTTCTTTTCATTACCAATTTTGTGTGTCCTAAAAAATAATACCATGTCACCAGTAATTAATTTCAGAATGGCTTTGGCTGTCACTACTTGAAGAGGCTAAATTTTTTTGAGCATAGAATCCGAATCATAGAATGGTAAGATTGGAAGGGACCTCAAGGATCATCTAGTTCAAATCCCTGCCATAGGCAGGGACACCTCCCATTAGTACAGGTTACTCAAGGCCTTGTCCAGCCTGGCCTTGAACACCTCCAGGGAAGGAGCAACCACAACCTCCCTGGGCAACCTGTTCCAGTGCCTCACTACCCTCACTGGAAAGAACTTCCTCCTAACATCTAGTCTAAATCTCCCCTCTGCCAGTTTAAACCCATTGCCCCTTGTCCTGTCATTACAAGACCTTGTCAATAGTCCCTCCCCAGCCTTTCTGTAGGCCCCCTTCAGATACTGGAAGGCCACTATAAGGTCTCAAGAGCTTTTATGGAGGGATTAGCCTGGATCTACTGTATCTCATAGCTTAGTTTCACACCTAGTTTGCAGAATTGTCTTTGTCAGCTGTCAAGAATTATGCTGATCAAGACTGCCTGTCTGGTTTATAACTAATAAGTTATAACAAATGTTTCCATGTTTCAGTACATGGTATGTAATAAAGTCCCAAGATCACTCAACCATTGCATATAATTTCAGATCTTTTAATCGCATCGCATCTTTTGGTAGTGTCTCTCTTGACCACAAAAGATACTTTGGCACTCAAGTCTTCTGACATTAATTTTGTTGAGGATTTAATGGGTGTTTTTCAAAACTGAAATAAGGAACAATAAGATTTTTAAATTATTTGCTAAAACTCCTCTAGATTCACAAAGTATGATGTTATAGGATTAGTGCCCCTTTAAAAACAATATTAATGTTAGGTTTTCCTCACCAGTAAATAACCACGCTGTTCCCAAATGATAAGAAGGCAATAAAGGAAAGTCCTTGTTCAAGATGAGATGAGTTAGTGTTTGCAGTTTGAGGGTGTTGTGATATCCACATCTGCAGAAAAAGGTAGCTACATATTGAATTCAGTGTAGCATCAAATATTTCTGTTAATTTATATCAGTTTTATAATAGGTACATAAAAATCTCGCCTCACAGAAGATGCAGAACTGCATGTCCTGAAGCACTCTTTTCCAAACGGTCTTATTTTCCTCCAGTACCTTAATCTTTAAACATAAAAATTTAAACAGAATAAGTATTATCACTCTGCCTTCCTGTCACCAAGTATTTTTAATATCCCTATACCGGACCTCCTCAGCAATTAATATTTTTGCTGATTCATATAGCTGAGGCTGTTGGTTGAGGCAGCTTCAAGAACAACTCCTTTGTCTGAAACCTGATTTCCTTCATCACATCCCATTATCTGTGGGAATTCCTGGACTCTCTTGACTCCCTGTACCAGGATTTTGCATACCATCTTCCTCTTTATGACCAGACACAGATGTTCCTGCTACTTCTATTCAAGTCTCCAACTCACCTGAAAATGCATACATATTAATATCTGTCATCATTTGGCATTTTCATTTGAGGCAATGCAGACTCTTCATGAAGAATTTATAGAGGGAGTTCCATAGGTCTGAAATACTTGCAGTGAGCAGCTCATGCTCTCTTAATTTTCCTGTTTATAATTTTAATTCCATTTTAGTTTGTCTCAGAACCATTGGCCTTTGCATCCTGGAGAACAATTAGTCTTGCCTGTGAGTGTGGGAAGCTGATCAGTTGGGTTTCCTCAAACTTCCATTACCCTGTGGCTATCAGTTAGTAAATGTATACAGTTCATTTAAGTGTAAAGGTTTACACTGACCCTGCTTTGGGTTCAGTCCTAGAACTACAGTATATGCTAAAGGAGACCAGTAGAGTTCCCTATTGTTCTACACAAAGAATTTATTTTGGAATTTAGAGTTTTTGGTCTTGTGTCTGTAGGAGGACTCTAGCTACCGAAAAACAAGAGTTTGTCCTTATAGTATCACAGTATCACCAAGGTTGGAAGAGACCTCAAAGATCATCAAGTCCAACCCATTACCACAGACCTCAAGACTAGAACACGGCACCAAGTGCCATCTCCAAACCCGCCTTGAACACCTCCAGNCCTCCTCTTCTCCAGGCTCAACAATCCCAGCTCCCTCAGCCTCACTTCATAGGGCTTGTGCTCGAGGCCTCTCACCAGCCTCGTTGCTCTTCTCTGGACACGCTCATCCACCTCAATGTCCTTAAATTGAGGGGCCCAGAACTGGACACAGTACTCAAGGTGTGGCCTAAGCAGTGCAGAGTCCAGGGGAAGAATGACCTCCCTGCTCCTGCTGGTCACACTATTCCTGATGCAGGCCAGGATGCCATTGGTCTTCTTGGTTCATGTTTAGATGGGTGTCAGTCAGCAACCCCAGATCTCTTTCTGTTTGGCTACTCTCCAGCCACTCCGACCCCATCCTGTAGCTCTGCATGGGGTTGTTGTGGTCAATAGCTTACATGTGAAGAAATCTTATTGTAATACAAATTTGTTTTCTTATTGTAGGTGTTACAACATTACTAAAAAAACATCCTTCATATCCTGTAAGACTTTTATAGAAGGAAAAAAAAAACCAAAAAACCCAACCAAACCCAAATAAATCCTGTGTTTTTCATCTTGATGAGAATCCTGTTTAAAAAATAGTCAATAGAGAAAAAGATAATTAGGAAAATACTTCTGAAAAAAAAAAGTGTAATGGAAACATTCATGGCATAAAATTTTGCTATTTTGCTTAAAATGTTATATTTTGCACACTTGCCAGATTTCAGCCCTAATGCATGTCAAGCTATATTGAAAAAAAAGCCCAAATACCTGCTTTTTAACAGTTCGAATTAGGGGTTATAAAATATACAAAATTATTAAGGAGAAATCACTTAGGATCTTAGATACAAGACATTATTTGTTTATTTTTCAGTCTACTAATTTATCTGATATTCTGTGAGGGAATCGAAGGCAAGGGAAATGCTTAATGTTTGCCAAATAAGCCCTGAACTTTTGATGAGAAAATTCTCATTTACTTGAGAGGACAGAGAATTTGATCCATTAGGAAGGAAAATGAATCTTCTTTCTAAGTGAAAAATGACCACTCCGAAATACAACCACTGCTTACCATAATTTTGCCTTTTCATTACATTACACTATTTAGCAAAAGTTCAAACTGTGACCCATCATTTTTAATAAGGATGCATTTGAGAAGATGAATTAAGTCTCAGACAGAAGAAGTAGGTGAACTTGTTGTAACTGTGAGTGGTCCAGTATTTAAAAGTCAGGGAAGTTGTTCTTTCTGACAGTTCATTAGACAAAACAGTATGTGGAAAATATCTTGTCATGTCTAATTGCTACAGCTGCTTGGATTTCTCTGTTGTACTGGGACATCAGCTATTCATAAACCAGCAGGAGGAATTAATCTGCAGAAAGATGCTCTTCCTACATTACATGTGTCCTTCTTTGTGATCAATGCCTTCACCCTTTGACTAAAAGCTTAACTAAGAGATGTGGCAAATGTAAAAGCAGAAAATCTGTATCTAGTGATAGTGTTAGAATTACCAAGTTGAGCCAGCAACACTACTTAGGAGCATAATACTGTCTGAGTGGGATTATATTGTGTTGTCTATCAAGATAATTTTTTACATATACAATACTAATCAGTCCCAGATGTGGAATTGGAGCTAAAGCTACTGGTACTGGAATCTTGTTTCATCTAATGGTGTGCAGAGAAACTACCCTCAGTACATAGGTGAATGATCTTTCAGTGTATCAGCAGAAACACAGTACCCCAAATTCAGTTAAACTCCATAAACACATTATAGGGATGTATTGATGAATAAAATTCTAATTAAAATTAAAATTATTTTAAAATTACAAAGTATTATAATGTAAAACTGAGAGCATGTGTGTCATGAAAAAGTGTTTTGCATAAAGAACTTATTTGTTATGCAAATTAATGTACAGTCTTTCTAGAAGTTAGAGGTAACCAAACCAACTTTAATCACTGTTTTTACAGATATGCATTAACTGATTGAACTGATGTGAAGTAATGGATACCCTACACTTTGCACTTTCGCACACTAATGCATTCATTTTCTCAAGTAAATTTCTGTTTAGGCAATAGTTAAGGGATTTAGAATATCTACTGTAAATGTGGAATGTCATTGTTAATAAACATATCTAACCAAAACTAAAATCTTGATATGGCTTTGTTACACTGGTTGTTGATATTAATTCTTAACTATATTGTATCTCCTACTTACAAAGAAATGGTTGCTTCTCAGTCTTTACCTAGGAATAAGTTCAACTTCTATAACTGTCTCATAGATTTTAGACAATTATTTTAGAAAAGGAGTAAGAGATCCAATCTTTTAATTTTCTTCAGTTCCAATTCATATAAGTACGTGAAATTTTATAATAAAGTGTAGAAATTAGTGGGAATGGGCATCCATGTAGTCCTGCTATTTTGTGGGTTATCAGTCTATTAGTCATGTAATTCTAGGCTATACTCATTCACCTTTCTGCTTTTAGAAAGAAAATGTGCACATAATATTATTTCCTCAGATTGAAGAATTTTATCTGACAAGGTTTATCATGGTCTTCCTTGACCCTAAAGAAGCTGCAAAAATTTCTTGTTTGGGAGCTAGCTTTCACGCTCATAATGTGACTTCTGTTCTATGCACTTCTGTTTTGTCCAGTCTGTCTGCTTGTCCTAGTTTAGAGCTTCGCAGAGACCCAAAAGCCCACAGAACAAATTTAACTATAGGATGCCTCCCCTCTCCTTTTTTTTTATTTTTAAGAAAGAATTACGTAGAAAGAGTGAAAAGAGGTAAAACACCCACCAAAAAAATCCCAATCTACCACCGATTTTTGGAAGTAAAAAAAAAAATTAACAATAAAGGGGTATTTGAGGTAAGAGAGTTTACAGAGATAGGAGGGAAGGAAAGCAGATACAAAAATATATATGGAACCAGATGGATGGCAATGGATTGTCCTGGATGGAGGTAGATTCAGGAGCTGGCTGGTCAGCCACATGGCTAAGCTAGAGCAGTTGTAGCTGCAAGTATGTTGCTCCTTAGGCAAGGCAGAGAACAGGATGTTTACCTGCTTTTATAGTGTTGCAGACAGGAAGCAGGAGTGGTCTAACCTTTGCACTTCGGGGACCTCCTACCAGCAGGGGCCAGGAGCACCTGGGGGGCTCAGGTTCCAGACCACCTCCCAACCCCTAGAGGCTTATATTGTAGCAATTCTAATTCTTTAAGGTTTTGTGACTGAATCCACCAGGGCTAGGAGAGTCAAAGTTTGCACTTACTTGGGAGAGTAGGATACTGACGGCACTTTTCTCTTCCCGGATTTTTTTCAGAGACTATTGATTCAAAGTCAGATCTTACAATGCAGGTCTTCAAATATTTTCTCTTAATTTAATCCAAAAAGAGTGTAAAATAAATGCTCACACCGTACCTACAAATTCAAACACATTTTCAGTTCATCTACTCATTGTTTTCAATGCGTCTCTATTTTTGACAACACTTCTCTGAACACTTACTCGGAGCTGTTCTGGGACAACTCCACCTCTCTAACATACCAAAACTTTCTATCGTGAACGAGATACCTACCTGCACGCACACAAAATTATTTGTGATTTGTCTCAAAACAATGAGATGAAATGTAAAATTAACATCTGAAACCTGATTATTTCCAGTTTGTATGGTAAACTGCGGTAAACTGCTGTCAGGGAAACTCACCACTTTGTTCTGTGCACCCCAGAAGAGAAAAAAAGAATCAGAGAATAAAATAGAACAAATATATTACGGCAGGGGTCAACAATTTGCTTCATTTTCTAAAGGAAGGAGCTTAGGTACGAAGATGGTAAGGTAAGAACCTTACGTAAGATTAGTTACTATCTAGTTCAAAAGGCCACAAAACTTTATCAACAAAATTTTGACATTTCCATTGTTTTGGTGCACATCTGAAGCAACATCTAACTGAAATCTATCAAATCAAACAAAACTGGGTGCTCCATGTATGTAGGACAAATTTCTCATGCTTTTCTGACACAGTATAATATTAAAAAAAATTATAGTATAAAAATTAATTTTTTAACTTTGAACATTCCATTTTTACTTAGTTTTTTAAAAATAATCTTGTGATTTATTTGCAATTCTGATAGCAAATTGCTACACATTTTCATCATTGTTCTTTGTAAATTACTTTTACTGCCAGTTCCAAGTTTGATCAAAAAAGGACTAGATTTCTAACATTAAAACTGTATTTTAGTCCTAATACATTTCAACACACTCCCATCTCATTCACACAGGCAGAGAAGTCTCAGCATTAGCTGATAATTAAACAGCAATGACTTCAGAATGTAAAATGTAATGACTTGGAATCCCATGCCTATTAAAGACTACTTTTTAAAAAAAAAAAAAACAAACAAAAAACTCTCAGGTTACAATTGGCAAACACTTGGATTGTCACAAAATACCAACAGTATCAGACAGAATTTAATACTCTCTGAAATATGTAGTAACAATAAGAGGTTGACTGGCAGATATTTAAAATCTTTGCCCAGGTAGTCTGTTCATAAATTATTTATGATCAGGGCCTGGTGATGAGTCCCAGAATTCATTAGATCCTAGTAAAATTTATTTCTCCTCGGAACAAAAGACATTTCCTAGACTTTACCTTTGAGATAAACAGACAAAACTTTATACTTCCTATAACATCAACATTTTTTATCAGTCCTGGCAGGTTTGTAAGAAAAATTAATGTATTTAAAGCCAGAATGGGGTATTGCTCTTTCAGAGTAACTCTAGAAAAAATGTTTGATTGAAAACAAATTACACCACCCCCCCAAATGACCCACAGAGGTTTAAAGAGGTTGATTAGAATCAAGTACCATATTTTCATATGATGCCCTGCCTCTCTGCTAGGAAGATGCATTTTCCAGAGGCTAATTTGTGTGGTGGTTAATTACGGATTTTAAATCCTCTCTGGGATATTATATTGAGAGTAGATATATTTGCTTGTGACCTAAACCTTTTTCTGTATGTGTATTTGTACTGCATGTGTATTAATAAGTAATAATAGAGAACATCTTGCAAGTTAAAGTTGTAAGTTAAAACAGGCAAGCATTTCTGGGTTTGCTCCTTGATAGATTGTTGGTTTGGGGTTTTTTTTTTTGTTGTTTGTTTGTTTGTTTGGGTTTGTTTTGTTTTGGGTTTTTTTTTCTCACTTGGGAATAAGACTCAAAATTGTCAAATGAAAAATAAAAATTTTTACAAGGAATTTCACCTTTTTTTGTGTAATTATCTGCTCCTTTTCTGTTACTGTGCAACAAAAATGAATTTGATCGAGTAACCAGTTTCAGATAAGGAGTAGTTCTGGGCTAACAGTGGTTTTATTTCTGCCAGCCCAAATTATTTTAATGTATATGTTGAAATTTTACTATCCCTTAAAAGGCACATCTTATTATTTTGGTTGTGGTAGTGCTTCATTTGTGGCTCTACAGATCCTAAAAGATATCCAAGAGAAGCAGAGCAAAGACATTCATTTTAGCTGGGCAAGTGACAGCAGGTAAACCAGAGGAAACAACATCCGTCCTGAGGGATCCAGAACTAATCTTATTTAAGACAGTTAGAGAAGATGTGTCAATTTACCATACCAGCCCAGCAAGAGAATTTTACAACCAGGAAGAAAGGGAACATACCACTGAGTAAGTCTCTGAATATTTCAACCAAGTACTGATTTTATTGACTATTTGCCAGAAAACAGAGGATAAATAACTTTGTTGTTCCTATATTAATTAACTAAGAGCAGTAGTTATTTAGGACTGTTAAATAATTTGTGTTACTAAAATACTATTATTATCGGTTACAAATATATCATATCTAAAGTTTGTGTTGATTTTGTTTCATTACCAGAAAGGAAGTTTCTGACCAACAATTTCAAAGCAGAAGTGTTTCTCCAAGTGTACCTTGAACTCCCTTCTTACTCATCAGTTTCTGAAGAGCCTCCTGCAGTTTGCAGCTGTCTTTTTAATCTCTGTCTCAAGAAATATTTCCAAAAAGGATAAAAAATATCAAAAAGCTGCCACAGTAATAAGCTGTACTGGAAGCCAAAATGAGAGCGTTGAGCGATGTGTCTGGGCCCCTGGAAAGAAAAGTGGATGATGCTTTAAAAGGAAGTCACTAGTAGTGATTTGAGCTGTGAATTAGGCTATCAATAGTGCTTCACGTTTGAGTACCAAATTCATTCTTCCTCGCTCTCTATTTCTCAATTCCTTAGCTTCAGAAATAAAAGATTATCAAAGTTTACAGAGACCTAAAATTCAATTTAATTCCAGCACTTAATCACAGCAAAGGAAAAAAACACTGAAGTTAGCAGAAATCCATGGATTTTCATCTGACAATGTAAGAAAAGAAAGAAAAATCTTCAAAGCAGTTCTTGAGCCTCTCATGTAGTTTTTCACCATGGGAAAGGATAATGCGCATCACTACTGTTACAATTGATCCAACAACTCTTTAACACTTGCATTATAGATCAGACAAATCATAGTCTTAGACAATTGTTTACTTCCACTTTTGAGATCATAGAATAATAGAAGGGTTTGGGTTGGAAGAGACCTCCAAAGGCCATTTAGTCCAACCCTGTTGCAGTGAGCACGGACATCCTCACTGGATCAGGTTGTCTAAAGCCTTGTCAAGCCTGACTGTATGTTCAGGAATGGGGCCTCAACTACCTCCCTGAGCAACCTGTTCTAGTGTCCCACAATACTCATGGTAAACAACTTCCTCCTAATGTCCAACCTAAATCTTCTCTTCTCTAATTTAACACTGTTGCCCCTCTTCCTATCATTACAGGTCTTTGTAAACAGTCCCTTTCCAGCCTTCTCACAGGCCCCCTTCAGATACTGGAAGGCCGCTGATAGGTGTCCCTGGAGCCTACTCTTCTCCAGCTCCCTCAGCCTGTCCTCATAGTAGAGGTAAAGCACGTATGACTGCATAATTTAACAAGACACCCTGCAATAAATCCTTTCTCTGAAACTAAAGTAGAATACCAAAACATCTAGCCTTGCCATGTTAGTTGTCTAGAGAGGTATGAGAGCTAGAATGTTTCTTTCATGCAAGGTGTCAAGGCCAATGATAAAAAAAGGTACATATGGTAAAATTGACTATATTTCAGAGAGTTGGTATTGGAAAGAGTTGTTGGTCACTGAAATGCAGCTTACTTTAACTAGAGTCAGTATCAGGCAACAGAAATCACTGCGTTGCATAGCTAACTGTTGAAAACTGATTTTATACTTTTATTACACATAAGGAAAGCACTTAGAGATCACAGCTATTGAAATGCTTACACATTAAATACACATCTGTTATCAAACTCTTGTATATGATGCTGGTTTTATACACCTTTGTTTCATCAATAATGGTAAAAAAAAAGTCAGGTCTCAAAATTCACATTCCTTAGTGCCTGTTTTATTTAATTGCCTTCCAGAACAAACATGATAAATGTTTAAAAACCATCCTTTTATATTAAATGAAGAGGTGGATTAAGGGTAATCGAACTCTTATCAGCTAAGCATTCTCTACACAGAGTCTCTGTCTTCCTTCATCAGATTTTTCTTTAAGTTAAATATTCTCTGAAAATAATCTCCCTTTCTCTACGTTTCAAATCCCTCTGCCCTATATTTCAGCTGTTTCCCAAGACTTTAGCCCAACTATTCTGAGTCCATACTTTTGAGTTAGAGGACAACATAAGCAATATAATGGATGGTATCATGAAGTTTCATCAAAATAATTTGTTAAATATATGTGGAATATGTACTTTCTCTATAAAATGTAATTGCTCTTAGCTCAAACATTGCTATCTCAGTTTCAGGAATGAAATATAATTTATTAGAAACAATATTGTATAATAAGCTTCTGCAGATAGACAATTTAAAATATTAAATGAAGATTTTTGTTGTTGCTGTTGTAGCTCTTACATTTTTTAGTTAAAAGTTTTTACATACTGGTAGTTGTCCTTCTGTATTCTTTGTTTTGAAAATGTCAAGACAGCTTTGATTTATTTTTTTTTCATATATGTCTTATTTACTTTAAGAAATAGCAAATTTAACTCTTGTCCACAAACTTTTTCAGGTTCATTTACCAACTATAAATGTTTTGTCTAAAGATATATTAACATCAGTGAACAAATCTTTATGTACATCTTACTATTCTAAAAACTTAAAAAATATCTTTAAAATATCTTAAATAAAAAATATTCCAATAAGACTTTGAAAAAAAAATTCATTTATTAGCTCCTAACTTTTTTTTAAAAAAATTGTTTTTCTCTGTCATCTTTCTTTTGATTTTTAATTTGACTTAATGCGAATGCAATCAGAAAGAAATGAAACATTTTATCCTGGGAATATCAATAAAGTGCAGCCCCAGGTCATAGGATTGTTTCTGGTTTTCAAAAAGCTCTACAGATGTTTCAGACACAGATGAAATAATGCATTAAACTTTCTAATCAGTTTCCAGAGTGTCAGACTCTTGCCAAGACTTTGAGTTCAACAGATTATTAACGCTCTGAAGTACCCTGCAAAAATAACTTCTCTTGTTAATGCTTCATACTTCAGCTACCAAGGTAAAACACATCTCAAAAATGTTGCTGAAACTAGAGATTAACCAAAAATATTTTACTTTTTCCAAAACGTGCCTTAGTGTTCCCTGAGAAGCTGACCTTATAGAGCAACCTTAAATTCAGTCAGAAATATTTTGACTTGTATACTTTCCTTCCTTACTTTACCACATGCACTATAACTAAGGGAAAATACACAAGAAGAGAACACTAAGTTTGATATTAAAAACCCTGCTCATTTCTTTACGTTCAATTTATCACCTACAAAGGTGATTATTTGAACAGAAATTACTATGATTACAGGTTCAGCTTCTGAAACATGCTCATTATTATTGTCATACATAAAAAGAAGAATATCTAAAGGTTTCAAACCTGAAAGGTTCTGCAGAAGGTTGTTTTTTTTCTAATCTAGGTTGTCCTAGCCCTAGTCTATGTGCCTTCAAGAGAACTTCCAGGACTCTAAAAAAGGTCTTTTAAAGGCTTTTCTTCTTCTTCTTCTTTTGGCTGCTCAGTATATAGGCTAAAAAAAAAAATTAAAAAAAAAAAAAAAAGAAAAAGAGAATTAACTAAGCTTACTTTTCTGTAGCCATCTCCAGAAGACTTAGCAGAATAAAGAAGAGTATCAGAACAGTAAAGTTGAATACGATGGGAGCCTTTGAGGCTGGGAGCCTTTGAGGCTGGTCCAGGGAGTAGTGCAGTGGCCAGAAAGCCACTTCCCTTGGAACAGGTCTTAGCTGAGCAGATCTGAAGACAAGAGTTTTCTGTGTAGTTTTGTTCTCTCTGTTTTTGCATTTTGAAGATTGCCTTTCAGAACACATTGTAAATCACTCATGAGCAATTCTAAAGCCAAAACAGAGCACTGGGGGGGAGGACAATAAAATCAACTTTAGCCATCACTTATCTAAAAGGTTATTTTAATTTATATTATAAATCCTACACTAGAAGTGATCACTATTTCAACCTTTTTTACAGTGCTTTGCATTGAGAAACCCATAACCTAACAGAGAAGGTTTCAGGGTTTATTTTTTTACCCAAATTCACAGTTTCCAGTTTTGGTCTTGCATTCCTGTTCTAAACTTTAGTTTCTTAAGGAAAAAAAAAAACCAAAAAACCCACACAAAAACCACACACACAAAAAAAAACCCTAAAAAAACAACCAAGCCAAACCAAACCAAAAAACAAACAAACAAACAAACCCCACCAAACAACCCACCCACCAAATAAAACCCCAAAGAATTTCAAAAGATTCCACTGGAAATTATAGAGTAGTTAGTTATTCCCTGGTCTTTTGCTCTATGCTTAACACATTAGTTTGCAGGTTTAGGAGTACAGTAACATCAAAACAATCTTCACTGCTTTGTCCATAAAGCCACAGAAAAAAAGAAAATATTTTCCCTCCACAATTTTTCTGTACCAAGTGGCATTTTAAATTTATTTTAAAAATAATGCTAAAAATTATAAACTACTTTTCACTGCAACTAATTTTAAGAAACTGATATATAATAGAATTTCATACCAGACAGAAATTAGACACCATATGTAACAGCATTTCCAGAAGCAACTTCAGTTTTCCTTCTGCTAAGTGACATTTACACAAATTGAGTTAGGCACCAGTTTGTAGAAACATGTGGCAGAAAATAGATTTAGGAAAAAGTAGTAAATTCAATTGTTGCTGTTAGTCTTTTGAGCTCACCTAGAAATTGTCAGAGAGTTTTTTGTTTTTTTTTTAATAAATGAGTATAGGTAAGGAATTGACTGGATGGTCACACACAGAGAGTGGTGATCAATGGCACAATGTCCACCTGGAAACCAGTGACAAATGGTGTCCCTCAGGGGCAGTGCTGGGACCAGTGCTGTTTAACATCTTTGTCAGTGACATGGACAGAGGAATGGAGTGCACCCTCAGCAAGTTTGCAGATGACACCAAGCTGTGTGGCACAGTCAACTTGCTAGAGGGCAGGGATGGCATCCAGAGGGACCTGGACAGGCTGAAGAGGCATACCCAGGCCATGAAATTCAACAAGGCCAAGTGTAAGGTCCTGCACCTGTGTAGGCACAATCCCAAACACAAATCCAAGCTGGGTGGTGAATGGTTGGAGAGCAGGCCTGAGGAGAAGGACTTTGGAGTCTGGGTTGATGAAAAGAGAAGAGAAGGCTTCTAGGAGACCTTATAGTAGCCTTCCAGTATCTGAAGGGGGCCTACAGGAAGGCTGGGGAAGGATTATTTACAAGGTCCTGCAATGACAGGACAAGGGGCAATGGGTTTAAACTGGCAGAGGGGAGATTTAGACTGGATGTTAGGAGGAAGTTCTTTACAGTGAGGGTGGTGAGGCACTGGAACAGGTTGCCCAGGGAGGTTGTGGATGCTCCCTCCCTGGATGTGTTCAAGGCCAGATTGGATGAGGCCTTGAGTAACCTGTACTAGTGGGAGGTGTCCCTGCCATAGGCAGGGGGTTGGAACCCTTCAGATACTGGAAGGTTACCATCAGGTCCCCTCGAAGCCTTCTCTTCTCCAGGCTGCAGAGCCCCAACTCTCTCAGCCTGTCCTCATAGCAGAGCTGCTCCAGCCCTCTGATCATCCTCGTGGCCCTCCTCTGGACCCGCTCCAACACTTCCATGTCCTTCCTGTGCTGAGGGCTCCAGAACTGCACACAGTACTCCAGGTGGGGTCTGACGAGAGCAGAGTAAAGTGGCAGAATCCCCTCCCTTGCCCTGCTGGCCACGCTGCTCTTGATGCAGCCCAGCACTCGGCTGCTGTCTGGGCTGCATGTACACACTGCAGGCTCATGTTGAGCTTTTCGTCAACCCAGACTCCAAGGTCCTTTTCCTCAGGGCTGTTCTCCAGTCATTCACCACCCAGCCTGGATTTGTGCTTGGGATTGTAAACTGACTAAACAATTTTAATTCTCAAGTCATCTTTGCAGGTGGTTCTTCCAGATCTTGCTTGAAGTACACTTGAAAGGCAGATAGAACTGTTATTCTTCATGTTCCTTTCAATATATCAAGATTAAACGCCCCTATTTGCCACTCTTGCACTTTATCCACTAAGCATAAAGCTATATGCTGTACAGGTAAGACTTAGCCAGATGTTAGTAAATAAATTTTACATTTCCACCCAACTTAGGGAGATAACCTCACCCTGTAAAGAAAAAGTGAAACTGAAATAATTTAGAGAAAGTAGAAGTAAGTAATAAAACAAGTACAAAACTAAAGTCTGAACCTGAAACTTTACCCAGATTTAAAGATTTATGGAAATAGTAAAAACTACTAACAGGATTGAAACTCTCATTCTGTGACAGCATTTAAAACACAACTGAAATACTTGTAATGAAGCGGAGTTATTTTGCTGCTTTGATTTTAAGAAAATGTTTTCTTTAAAACTGGCCAGAGGTCGTAGATTAATAGTAACGAGAGGGGCGTTTATGTTTTTCAGGAATAAAAGTAACTTTATGGAAGTTTCTCCAAAGAACTGTGTCCCAATGTCATTCTGAAAGGCTAGAGATTTTACTCAGCTTACTTCTTTTCTTAATATTACTTCCACAACATTTTGCATCCACACGTGGAGCATTTCAGATTTTACAAAGAACATGCATTGACAGGCAAAAAGTATTGGAAGGGTAGTCACCAATTTTGCTTTGGAGCACTCTTTAAAAAAAAACCACTGTGATTCAGTGTTTCAGTGAAGAAAGTATTTTAGTTAATATGCTCTAAATGAACTATTTTTCGTCCATGAAGGCAGTATTTCCTGAAGTGAAAAAGTTCACATGGAAAATTACCAAATATTTTCTGCTGCAGATTTTGAAAGCAAGCTAAATGTCACATTCTTTTTCTTTTTATTATTTTTTTTTCCCCGAGAAAATCACATCCAGAGAATGGCAAAATGAAAACCAAAATAAAATGCTTGACAAAATAATTGTTTAATAAAAATGATGACACAGTAATTGTAATGGGGATTTTTCTATATTACCTGCATGTGTTTCTTGTAAGTGATGGAATAAGTGGAAGGGAAACTCCTTGAGGATGGAAAAAGACTAGGCTATTTTTCAATATAATGAGAGATGCTGTGAAGAAGCATTCTTTGTCAGAATGCATCTGAAAAATTAGACATCATAGAATCATAGAATGGTAAGGTTGGAAGGGACCTCAAGGATCATCTAGTTCCAATCCCCTGCCATAGGCAGGGACACCCCCCACTAGTACAGGTCACTCAAGGACTCATCCAGTCTGGCCTTGAACACATCCAGGGAGGGAGCATCCACAACCTCCCTGGGCAACCTGTTCCAGTGCCTCACCACCCTCACTGCAAAGAACTTCCTCCTAACATCTAGTCTAAATCTCCCCTCTGCCAGTTTAAACCCATTGCTCATTGTCCTCTCATTGCAAGACCTTGTAAATCCATATAATCTGGATTGTCCACTTTCTTAAGTACAGCAGAAATGTTGGGTTTTGTTGTTTTGGTATCTTGATAGTGAGTAAAACTGTAGCAGTGCACTGATACT
Source organism: Eubucco bourcierii (assembly GCA_013396675.1). Classification (NCBI taxonomy): domain Eukaryota; kingdom Metazoa; phylum Chordata; class Aves; order Piciformes; family Ramphastidae; genus Eubucco; species Eubucco bourcierii. The sequence goes on from VWZE01011745.1 coordinate 220,216, forward strand.
AGCTTGTTAAAATGTCTTTAAGAGACTGGTAAGGATGTACTTAATGTTATATTTTTTGGTTATTTGTCCATTAGTAACAGTAACTAATTAAAAAAGAATGAAATGTGAATTTCTACAAAACTAGAATTTAAAATATTTTTTCATTTGTTTTCCACCTCCAGGTTTTTTTATGCATGCTATTTTTTTGTGTCTTCAGAGGTGTAGGAGACCTTTTTTGTTGTTTTGGGATTTTCTGTTGTTTATTTGGTTTGGGGTTTTTTTAAAGTAGAGAGTTTTTGCACACCACATTGCTTTTGCAACCCTGTTGCAGCTCTAATTCATGTTCATACAAAATAAATAAATAAGTAAACAAACAAACAAATAGATAAGGAAACAGAAAAATAGATAAATAGGGAATTGAAGAGAAAATGAGAGATTATAGAAATAAAATAAATTATAGAAATAAAATTTTTCATCTTTAAAGAATTTAGTACTATCTGATTTTATTACCTTGATTAATAATACATTTGTTTAGAAAATCAAATTCAGGGCTTAATTTTCCTGGAAAGAGTTATAAATAAATATGTTATGCAGCAATTAGATCATTATGCAAGAGTCAAAGAAAGAAGCACATATGAAGGAACAAGCAATAACTAATAAATGAATAGAAAATACCAAGATGAGGTACCTTGTGAATACCATTTCTCTATTTCAGACAAAACCAAATGGTATCTAATTTCTCTTCACATCTTATGAAACTCCCAGAGATGTCAACTGTATTTATATACTTATACTGAACATGGCAAACTGTGTTTTATCCACTTGTCTTATGGAATAAATTTCATACACATGTGAGAGTCCAAAGTTCTAGACCTTATTTCCTCTTTAATGCTCCCTATTACCCATAGAAACATTTGCTCCTGTTTAAAAGTAATTCAGATGATATCACATCTACATATTGAGTAGGATTAGGCAGATTTAGAGCTCCAGTTTAATAAGGGATCTTTACCATTGTAAAGGTCTTTGTATAGAAGTTCTCTTTTTTTTTTTTTTTTTTTTTATCCTAAATGGTGGGGAAAAAAAGCACACAATCAGTTTATATTGTGGGTAACCAAAAATTTACAAATTCAGCTCTTTTGTTGAGGCTGAAATTGTGAACTGCATGAAAAACAATCTTTGCTTTTTGGGTTTTTTTGGGTTTTTTTTGGTTTTGCATTTTAATCAGAATAAACTTACAGTCTGGAACACAAGCTTCCTGATGAACCATTTCTGAAATTCAGAAAGGATGAGGTATGAAGTTTCAGACAGCAACCACAGCTTGTTTCTTTGAGTTGATTTCCCCAACTAATGTCTAGACACAAAATAAAGGAGACAGCTATTGAAATGCTGAGCACTACACTGATTAACTTTTAAATGACTTGCTGCCTAGCTTTAGATGGATAAACAGGCTGCAATGAATGGAGAGAATAATGACCAGAACTGAAATCCATGGGAGCCAGATTGTTGAGCAGGGAGTTGTTTAAAAATACCTAGAAGCAAATGGTGAGGATCAGTGACTAACTGAAGTCCTTTTCAGAGAGTGACATCAGGATCCGCAATTAAGAGTTATGCTTCAAGGATTTCAGCATCACTATGTGTAAAAAGGCACTAGTTTCCTAACAGACCACGATCCTCACAGATACAGGGGCTTTGTCTGAATGCTTGTAGAAAAGGTGTTGTTACAGGTCAGCCTTCCTAAAGTGAAGTGTTGGAGTGGCTGAGGACAAGGTAGTGCCTGTGAGTGTAGCAGGTCCTTTTGACAGTTACCAGTGGCATGCAGGTATCTCCAGGTTACCCAAGTTCCTTTGTTTAGATGTCTGGCTGTGGAAACGTTGGAAATGTCTTTGTCTAACAGCTCCATATTTGATCCTGGACTTAAAATGGGTGCATCAGACTTCAAGAAAATATTCCAGTCCTAGTCTTTACTCCATGTAGTTGAAGTACAAGAGACCTGTGTCCTGTTCATCACTCTCTCTGAGATGGCTTTAAATTCATGGCTCTTGCACATCCATGGAACTGTAGAAACTCCTGCAAGCAGAAGTTACAGTATTTACTGAGTTTGAGGAAATGAGTTCTAATATCTTTTTAACAGTGAAAATTGTTTAAAAAGATTGTTTGTCTCAGATGAACAACTGTCGTCAATGCCACAGCAAATAACTAAAATCGAATGAATGAGGACTGAGAAGGGACTGAGAAAGTACCTAACATGTAAGAGTAGGTGTATGTACCTGAGTATAATCACAAATGTGTACAAACATTGCCATGAAAACATCCTGTACTTCACAGAATTCTTCCTATACTTCATGGAACTACATACCTTAGGGGAAAGGGAAACAAATATAAAACCAACCAGCACCAGCAGTTTGGGATTGATTGTTGTTGTTGCTTTGGTTTTTTGCTGTAGTTGTTTTGGCTTTGGTTTGGGGTTTTTGTTTTGGTTTTTTTGGTTGGTTGATTGGTTGGTTTTGGTTTGGGGGTTTGTTGTTGTTGTTGGGGGGTTTTTTTGGGGTTTTTTTTTTTTTTTTTGGGTTGGTTGCCTGCTTGGTTTTGGTTGGTTGGTTGATTTGTTATGGTTTTCATTTTCAGACAGTCTGGAAACTATTTAGGAAGTGCTCATTCCTGATTTACGTTTACAGCTAATGGTGCTAATATACTTACAGATCTCATTGGGACTAAAGTTGGCTTGACAGAGTTTTTTTAAAAATTTAGTTTAATATTTCAAAGATAATGTAATCCTTCCTAGTGAAGAGGGCAGAGACTCTTCTGAAAAAGCCTAAAGAAACACTAGACAAATTCTCCTCTATCAAACCAAAAACATCGGTCTTCCACCTCAGAGTAATGAATAAAAGATTTAGAGGAAAATAATGCCAATACTTCATAACATTTAACTGACAAAATCATTATTTTGTCCTTGTTAAGAGACTAATTTTCATGTCCTCCTTGTAGCATGATAAAAATCATTATCTATCTTTTACTGATTGAGAATGATTATAAACCACATCTTGCAGAATGATCCCTTATTTGCATGCTTCATTTCTTTTAGATATCAGATCCTGGTCTGTTTAAAATGAAATGATTTTCCACAACTGTTAAAGTCTTGAGAGACTTCAGACTCTTCTATTGGGTATCCAAAACCTTTTGAAGGTGAAATTAATTAAGATATTTGAGAAATTGATTAAAGCATGGAATCATAAAATGTTTCAGAATGGAGGGGAATTTTAAAGGTCATCCAATTCAACCTCCCTTCTGTAGCAACTAGACCAGGTTACTCAGAGTTCTGTCCAATCTGACCTTGAATGTTTCCAAGGACTGGGTATCTAACATCTCTCTGGGTAACCTGTTTCATTGCAGAAATAAAATTCCTTATATCTAGTCTAAATATACCTTCTTTTAAGATTAAAATCATTACCCATTGTCCGATCAGAATGAGCCCTGATGAAAAAACCCAAACCATTCCCATCTTTCTTAGAGGTTATTGTGTCTTTTAAAATCATAGTTAAAGATGTGGCAGTAAAAAGATACTAGAATTCAATAAGCTATGAATTTCAGGCCCAGCTGCTATGAACTGACTATTAAATATTTTGTGATGCAAAGCATGACAATAGGAAGTAGATTAAATTATTAAATTATAGGGGGAAAAAGAAAATTAAAAGAAGAGGGGATGGTGAGATATCATAAGGCTATGTAGACTGATGTCTTAGAGAAGGGTTTCCTATCTAAAAAATGGTTAGAAGGTACAAGTGTATGTATCACACATTTCCAATGAAGACAAAAATGATGACCATCATAGGTAAACAACCAACCAAAAAAGAATAAAAGGCAATACTCCAGACAGCTTTAGAAATGATATTGTAATTGTTTCTGCATTTTATGAAGCTTGATAACATCAAGATTTACATTTCTGAGGAGGCATTGCACCAAAACTTGCACATTTCCTTTACAGCAAAGAAAATTACATTCTCATTTATCCTGTGTCTTCACAGTCTCCAAATTTTGAGTAATAAGAAAATAATTGCTATCATATGACTCACTGTTGAAGCCAAAACATGTACTTCCTAAATTTAGTTTGGCTGGAGGATCCAGCTGGGAATGGTGATAGACACATAGTTCTATTCATGCTGCTCTCACTCCTTAGCGCTGTTATTAAACTTCCTGAGTGCAGTGCATTATTGTCCACACAGAAGCCTGTGGAACTTACTTAAAAGCCTCTATCTTTTTGGTTTTCCCTCACAATATCTCATGAAATATTTGGACTTTTTCTTTCCAACCTCTCATTTGTTCCTTACACTGGTGAGAATTGTAGCCATAAGAGATTCTGGAGGTGGTGCTGGATGATAAGAAAAGGGAATCATAAGAAAAAGGGGGAAAAAAGGAAAATTGAGTGATATTTTGGTCTTTCTGATAAACGGAATAAGGAGATGGGAATGTACATGAAAAATAATATTAAATGTGGACTTGTTTCCTTGTGAAATCCATAAGCTACTACTTTTATTGTAATTGTAGGCTATTAGTAAAAGGTAAACGATAATCTGCTAAGCAATGACATCACTCTGAGACATGAAGCTTTCACATATACTCAAGGTGAAAGTCATTCTGTTCAGTTGTGGAGCATTTTCTCAGAATACTTCTGTGTGATACTATAATTAAACCCAACACATGGCATGACTGGAAGGGCCGTATAGAGCATTAAGGTCTCAGCTGTGTTCCCTATCTGAGTAAAGGTAAGTATGGATGACAGCTGTAGCAGCAGTAGATTTCACAAATCCCTCAAGGATTCTGGGAGGGAAATAGGGGCTCTTTTATAAATGACTTGGTTCTACTGTTGGGTTTCTGGGGTTTTTTTTCTCTCTTTTTTTTTTTTTTTCCAGTAAAGCTCAGTCCAATGTCTCATGAGCACCCCATGAAGAGACAGCTGCTGTTGCCGTTACGATTAATCTTTGTTATTGTCATTGTTGCTGTTCTTCATTTGGTTCTTATTGAACAGAACTGACAGTTTGATTTCACTTGCCATTTAAATGAAAAGCTTGTCCAATGTATCCCACAGGAGCCATAGTTTAATGAATCTGAAGATCTGGAATTTCCCAGTCTTTACTGTCATGAGTATTTCATGTCTAATTTGTAGAATTAGGCAGTTAAAAAAAAAAAAAAAAAAAAAAAAAGAGAGAATAAACAAAGACAATGGTGTAGTAATTCAGAGACTCATCTGATTCATTTTCACTCAGAGGAAGACTGTGGCCATGGAGACCTGCTCTCAGTATGGAACAGACAATCAAATTAATGAAAACAATCAAAAGAGAAATAGCACATTCTTATGGGAACCAATCATGAAATATTCACTGGTTTGAGTTGGAGCATGATCTTCCTTTGTTACCCAAGAATGCTCTTTGGGATACAGGCATAAAGTGAAATAAGAGAACTTCTGACAGGATAAACAGGAAACTATTGCCCCATGAGGACAGTGAGAGAGTGGAACAGGTCATCTTGAGACTCTGTACCATCTGTGTCCTTGGAGTGTTTCAACCCCCAAGCTGTCCAGTCCCTGAGCAGCCTGTTCTGAACCCAGAGCTGGTCCTGTGATGACAGGGGGTTGGTCTAGAGATCCTATGAGATCCCTTAACAGACTGAATGATTCTCAACAGAAAATTTCGCAACAGAAATGTCAACAGAGTTTTTTCAGCAGATATCATTACTAATGAGTTTACAGATATTTGTAAGCACACAAGAATCATCTCACTAGAATAATTTCTTTGAATGAACTTAAATCTTATTCTTGTCTTTTACAATTTTCAATAATTGACAAATATATTGGTTCTACTGTCATTGAGTCTAATGGATTTTGTTATAAGTCATGTTAGTCTATCACAGGTCTTCAGATGACTTGGCAAGGTAGAGATACTTCATTTCTAGGAAAATCTGTCAGGCAACAGACACTGTAGGAAACAGAAATTGTCAAAACAGAGAGTGATATTGACATTATCTAGGTTAATTGTGTAAGATAGAGTCAATCTGAAAACAGAGATTTAAGTACACAGTAGTTGAAAACATTACAATATTTAGAAGTCTTACTGGCTGAGATAAATTTGATTTTTATACTGCAAACCCCACAAGCTACAACTGGTCCCTCCATACCTACTCACCTGTTCATACAATTGGGCTTTTATTTACTTTTATTATATTTAGGATGAGATAGACATTGTGCACTGGAGATTGGTTGTATAGACCAACCACGCACTTTGACACTGATAGTAACTCCAGCAGAGTCTGTAACAAGCTCTACCTGTCAACAGCTCTTAAGAATTACTAGGCCTCCTTTCTGTTGTGGATATCAAGTCTACCACCTGCTGCATGAGGTCTTTACCTTCCCATCTATAGCAAGTACTCCAATCTTCTCTGTGCTTCTTGGGCACAAAGTTTTGCAGTTGATTGAAAAATGATTTTGGACATCATGATCCTGGCTAAATCTTTCACTGACAATTCCACATAACATTGTTTAGTTCTTACCAAAGACTTTTTATTATAACCTGTACACCAGGACTTTGGCTTACATTTATCATGAGGAGCATTTGGAACATTGATTTTCCTGGGCACTGAGGTGGAAACTAAAATAATTTTCATATTCATCTTGTGGTTTCACTCTCTTGAGATGCCTTTGTGGTGATTTGTGACAGAGAGAGAAGTCGGGGCAAGAAAAGAGAAGGACTCAGTTTACAACTGTACAATCCAGAAAATCAGTATTTTATAAGACAGGTTTTATTTTAAAAATGTCTTCATCATTTCTAGATCAATTAGAAGACCTGTAATAAGATCAGAATGTGGGTTCAGCTCATGACAGGAATGACACGCTAGGTTTGTTCCAAGAGAACTGGTGACTGATGTGCCACAGAAGCCAGAAGTAATAAATATGTGGTTTCATAGCATGCAAGTCAGAACCAGACAATGCATTCCAGATCCACATCTTCTAGCCAGTTTGATTAGAGTCAGCTGCTCTTGGCTTTTGTCTTGGTCTCAGTTGAAGTCAGATATCCCGTATCTCCTGTTAAACCGTAATTCTTTTTATNTTTTTCTCCTGAGGCTAATATAATAGCACATAACAATCTTAACAGCTTTCATCCTCTAGAAGCTAGCACGAATAGCCACTTTCTGTCCTTGTCAGATCAATCTAGTACATATTGTGCTCCAACATTTTTCAGCAGTCAGTTTCTTTGATATTCACAGTTTGTAAAAATGTAAACAAGTGACTGTCATCATTGATGACCTGGTCATAATTTCTTTTGCTAGAGGGATTGAGCTTTGTGTATCATACCTGTTACATCATTTGGCTTCAAATAAAACCCAAATATTGTCTTGTTAAAAAAAAAAAAAAACAAAACAAAAAACAAAAACCCACAACAATCCAAATCAAACAAACAAAACCAGGTCAAAATAATAGCAGTGTTAACTCACCTAAACAATGAAAATAGTTATGCTGATTAAATCCAGAACAATACAAACCGGACTTGAGTCAATACGGCCACTGGGTGTCATTGTTTACTCCACCATGTAGCATTCATCTCTGTAAACACGAAAAGCAGCTGAACGTACTAAGTCAGCTTGATTATTGCCTGAAATTGGCATTTTATTCATTAATTAACTAAGAGTAAATACTCTTTTTTTGTGCTTTAAAAATAATAATTATGGATATATGAAATGTTTTCAGTCTTATTTCGTCCTGTGCAACTTTCCTTAGACTTTGGTAGCTTGTTTTTACACACATACCCACTACTTATTGTTAGGAAACCAGCAAGATCTCTATATAAATATGTTATAGCTATCATGGGAAAGAATGATACTAAATCAATGATACTGAAATTCCTATTTGGCAGATCAGATACATTAAGGTGCTGCTGATGAAAACTTTTATTATTCTCATGACATTTATCCTTCATTTAGAGCAACTGACCAACAAATTATATCTGTTGCACAGTATTGCAGGTTATGTTGAAATAGGATGAGTTGCTATTGAATAGTCTGGCTAAATTTCAAGGCTAGCATAATGAAGTGAATTGTGTTTGTCCTAAATAAAATACAACATGGTTAGCCTTTTAACTAGCAGTTGCTGTGTGCCATGTCAAACGTGATTTTCTTGAGTCTATGGTGAGCTAGAAGTCCTGGGGATCACCATGTCCATTAAATCAGCTTCTTTCCATTGTGTTCAACAGCTTTAATAACAGATTGTTTGGTATACCAGCTCATAAATGGAAAGGATTGTTCAATTTCCAGAGCCATTTAGTCTCTGCTCAGGGAACCAACCTGAATGCCAATAGTTTATTAGATCAAGTGTGAGTACATTGGTATTTTGCATGATATACTTGTAGTATGAAGTGTGTGCTGTTCTGTATTAAGCAGTCAACAGTCAGTGTTTCATTTGTTCACTTTAACTGGCAACTGTTGACTTTTGAATATCTGTAAGAACTATTTAATAGTTTCTCCTTCTGTCAAAAGATAAACAAGGTAAAAACAAAGACTTTAAATAGTTATGGGCAAAGAGAGGAAAGGAAACATTGAAAACAGAAAGAAAAGTTCAAGATAGAATTGGTAAAAAGACCCTTAACTACATCTTTACTTGTTAAGCTTATCTAATATGTTCAGCCACTATGGATCTATGAAGGGGCAAATTTTGTTTCACCAATCTGATCCTCTTTTATGAAAAGGTAACCCACCTGGAAAACATAGGAAAGGCTGTTAATATTATCTGCCTTGACTTTAGCAAGGTCTTCAACACAGTTTCCCAGAGGAGCCTCCTGGAGAAACTGGCTACTCATGGCTTGGACAGGCGTGTGTTATGTTAGGTAAAAAACTGGCTCAAGAGCCAGACCCAGAGAGTGGTCATGCATGACCTTAAATCCAGTTGATGGCCAGTTACAAGTGGTATTCTCTGGGGCTTAGTACTAGGGCCAGTTTTGTTTAACATTTATATCAATTATCTGGGAACACTTGTAGATGACACTAAGTTGTGTAGGAGTGTTGACCTGCTTGAGGATAAAATGACTCCACAAAGAGATCTGGATAAGCTGGATTGATGGGACAAGGTGAATTATGTGAGCTTTAACAAGGTCAAGTGCTGAGTCCTGCACTGGGGTCACAACAACCCCATGCAACCCTACAGGTTTGAAGAAGAGTATCTGAAAAGCTACCCAACGGAGAAAGAGTTGGGGGTGTTGAATGACAGCCAGCTGAACATGAGCCAGCAGTGTGCTCGGGTGGCCAAGGCGGCCAACAGCATCTTGGCTTGTATGAGAAATATTGTGGCCAGAAGGAGCAGGAAATACTGTGTTTAGTTTTGATCTTAAAGGTCTCTTCCAAATGAAACAATTCTATGAATATTGGTGCCAAAGTATTTTCTCGTAATAAATAAATGTCATCCTTTGACTAAAGAAAAAAAAAAGGGGGATTTGATAGACTGAGCTGTCTCAAGAAATAAAGGATGAAGTACAGCACTGTCCCAGCTGCCAGGCTCATGCTCTGTATCCAGGACTGTGGTGTCTCTGTTTGAAGGCCAATGGCAACTTGACTCAGATGGTACAATCACTGTGAAAATCTCAGTAGTCAGAGAAAGAGAGATGAATGAAACAGAGAACAAGAAGAAAAAGACCAAGCCAAGGAGAAATGCTAGCCAAGAAGTCCAGGCCAAGACATTAATTTAGCAGAGTTTTTGTGTCTGAGACAATATTTTTGGCTATTGATTTTCCCATGAAAGTATAGGTTAATCTTTATAAACAAAACCACACATTTTTAATCAATTGTAAATGATTTCCTTAGGATTATTTATTATTTATTGAAAGTGAAATAGTTTTCTTTTTTTTTTTTTTTTAAAGGTAAATCTATTTGCATATCTAATAAAATATGAAGGTTGGGAAGAGGTGTAGATATATTACTTCAGTTCAATTAAAGATAAACTACACTGAAACGTTTATTATTTCCCTCAATTTATCTACAATCCAATACTGTTCTTGAATCTTTGAGGATACTTCTGAAGGTAGTCCTTTTCAAAGAAGGAAGCTCTTTTAAGCTTAGGAACATAGAGTCTGGAATATTTAGCATTGTCAGCTTTTTATAGTCCCCAGCCATTTGAAACCTTTTCATTTTCTCTGAATTTGTTTTTCTCAAAGTTTTATACTCTTGGGAATAGATGTGGGGAATAAGGCATACGAAAAACAAACAAAAAAAACCAACAACCACAAAACCACAAAACAAAACAAAACCCCAAACAAAAAAAAAAATCGGTTTTTATCCTACAGAAAGAATAAAGGTTACAACTCCTTCTTACAACTCCTTCATCGTATTGAATCTATCTCCAGATTAGAAATTGGAGGACATTATGAACCTTCTGTCAATTTTAGACAGAAGGTTCATAATGTCCTCCAATTTCTAATCTGGAGATTAAACAACAGTCTAATATTTCTGAGAAAAGCTCCATGTGGATCTCCTTTCTGCTGAATAGATGATGTTTCAGAGACACTCTAATCTCTCTTTTCCCTACCTTCTCTAGCTCCATACTAATTATAGACATTACTACCATATACTACCATTTACTCCTGCCATTTACTACCAACTACAAGACAGTAAATTACTGTCAGGAGAACAGCAGTACTGATACAAGTGTAAGATGGTGAGTAAGTATGCACTTTGCATGTACTTTGTGTACACACTCTGGTGACCTAATCTAGAATTTGTCAGAACATGCTCAGGTTTAGTAAATGTGTTGAATGAGCAGCTATGAGGAAGTCAGTACTATGAATTATTTATTCTGATATGTGAGTTCAGTAATTACATTTTTTTAAAGGAAGACATTTGGAAAATCAAATCCAGACATACACAAAAATATGCACCTCAGAAAAATAAAAATCAGGCAAATAGCTGTTACTAGGATAATACTGAAGCCTTCATGAAATAATAATAAATAATGGTCACTATTTTCCAGATTATATTAGCATGAAAGAGATATATGATTTAGTACACAATTTCTACTCTTCAGTTAGAAAGATTATCTCAGAGATAAGCAGAATATCTGATCTTTCTTCATCAACTAGACATGTTCAGTCATCTCTGAATTATTGTTTTATCAAATGAAAAATCACAAGTGCTCTCTACAGCATCTGACCTGGAAACACTAGGCTGACAATGTTGCACTTCACCTGCAGTTGAGCTTCCTAAGAGTTGTTTGGTGTCAGTATGGACTAAGGATCTATGCAAAAATCTCTGCCAAATCCTCAGTGTATTTATTTTTTTTTTGTTGTTACTTTCAGACATTAGAAGAACTGGTGGTGGGTGAGAAACTGCCATTAGTGTTCTGTGTCATCTATGTACTACCTAAGCAATAAAGGTACTATATAGTCTGCATCCTTTGAACACAAGCAAAAGCTTTCATGCAGTGTTACACCATTTCATCTTCATACTCTGCTGCTGTACCCTGAGCATGGCACATACAAATAGTTAAATGCTGTTTTCTTTAATATTTCACTCATCAGTTCTTTTAAAAGTACACAGGAGACTTGTAGTCTGGCAGCTCTGTAAATGAGGGAGAGATTTCCCCCCCCCCCCCCCCCCCCCAGGCTTNAGACTCTTAGAATTTTTTTTTTTTTTTTATAAAAGCACCCCTTTAAAACCAAGCTTCAGCTGAACATATCTGAGAGCATATGTGTGCACTTTTTAATGAAAGGATAATTTCAAAAGTCTGCTAGCTATTATTTTGGTTCACATGTGTATATGTAAAGATGTATGTAATTTTTCCCGTTAGCCTTTATTATCCCACCAAAATACTGTCAGCTTGTATTGCCCTCACAAACACATACAATTATCTCTCTTAAAATACTAAGAGTAATTTTCTTTTTCCCTTCCACTCTCATTTGTGATATATTTCTATTATTTTTTAAATGCCATCTCTGTGCTGTTATCTTCAATGCAAGCAAGATTAGATATGATATACTTGCTAGCATGGCAAATTATTATCTCTAAGTCCTAGCCATAACCCTTCTTACTTTACAAATGGGCAGATCTGAGAAACCCCAGGCAAAATTGAATAAATCCTGTCTTACACTTAAAAGAGGAATCTAGGACTTTAAAAAATAAGAATTTGGGGCTGGATCGTATTAGTCTGCCTCTTTGCCTTTCTATCCTCTAACAAACTGAGATTGCAATAATTGTGCTGCAGCTTGCTTCATAGAGTGCAAAATACACACAGTGAGGAAATAAAAGAAAAACTTCTAATTTATGGTGAGGAAAGCTGGTTGCACCACTTGTATAAAACTGATCCAGAGAAAACTAACTACTGTAAATGACTTTCCGAGTCCACTCTTGAAAATCGAATTTTGTGAATAATTGAAATGGAATTGTGAATGATGATTCCTGTAATGTCAGAAAGTTACAATGAAGCAATGAGCAAACTTAGCATCTGACAGACCTTCAGAGAAATAATCAGTGAGATATGAAATTATTTTTTTTTTTAAAAAAGTAAAAATATTATGAAGTTACAGAAGTACGGTGGTCTAACTTATCTGTAAATTTTTAAGCTTAATGGAGATGGTAGATCTTAATTTGAAAAAAAAAATTACACTGACGATCACCAAAATCCTTCCATAAGCTTCTCTAAAAACCAAACATATTTGGGTTTTATGGACTTATCTGAGGTCATTAAATGTTTATATCATGGATTTCCTGATTATATATCGATTTTCTTCTAACTTCCATAATCTTATGGAATAAATCATTAAAAGCCAGCCTTTATCTTTTGCATTATCTACTCAAAACAGATGCAAATCAAAAGCACTCTGTTAGTCTACCTTAACTGCTTTTTAAACAGTACAAGCACTTAGAGATAGAACAGCAAAAGCATTTGGTGTGCATTAGAGGGTGACTAGACTGCAACATGTCTCTTGATCCCTAAACAGAGTACAATGATGACTTATGCCTTTAGTTGTATTCTAGTTTACCTAAATGCATGTGTTGTCTGGCTGTGTATGTAACAGTGTGGTGGTGCTTCAACCAAAGTCCTTAGTCTACCTCACAGCCTTGGATATTATAGGGCAGATAGCACCTGCACCTGGGACATGCTACCTATACCTCTCTCTGTTAGAAAAAACGACAACTAGGCCCTTCTAAGTATTGTCTCAGGTCTTGCCCTTCATCCTCAGTGCAGACAAATTCAGACCTACAACTGTTAACAAGCTTCAAGGTAGTTTTTCTTCCACGCTGCTTACATATATGCTCAAGTGAAATGATTTGCACAGATGTTATGAAGACATGCTGTAAAGGTTGCAATGTTGGGGAGATTCCTGTCTGCCTATGAAGAGTCCTTCAGTAAAAAAATGTCCTGTTGTTGAAAGGAACTTGGACAGCAGTCTGTCTGTATCCCACCTTTACACCCAGGACTCAGAAGGGTAGGAGTCAGTCATCTAACTGTAACCACTAATAAATATTTCTCATCATCTAGAGCCTCTGAAACACTGCCGAGGACTCTTATAGACAGGACATGAGCTGAAAATGTGACTTACGCAGTTCTGAGGTAGCAGCTGGAGGTGCATTTGAACTCACCAAATGCCTCCATTTTGTTTATTTTAAAGCAACTGACTCTTAACCGCAAATAAGGTACCTACTGATTTAATTTGTAGTGCATGACTGTCACTTGAAGCATGTCAAAATACAACTTCAGCTGTCTGAGACAAATAGCTTAATGTACAAATGTTTTCAGGAAGCATCAGCCCAACAGTATAATCATATTTTTGTTCACCTCACAGAAGGCAGTTTGCCTTAGAGTAAGGCAATCATTTAGACAGTTTAAAAGAAGGCATTCCTTCTTTATCTTCCTTGTTGCCAGGATAACAGGCAAAAAAAGACTGCTCTCCTTGTTTCATATCGGTCCTTGACTGTACTTCATCTTTTCATAGGCACCGTGGAATTCAAAGTGTAACAACATCAATGCTGCCGTGAACTGAGCAGCAGTATGAAGCAGAATTAAGGAAGTAAGAGATTTAAACAAATTTGCATAGCTTGATTTGTACCTAATTTATGTGTACTTTTTGCACTACATGTACTGTGATTTCTTGCTGCTATCAATATTAAATAAAAATAATAAAATGTGCCAGCCATTTACAACTGTAAAAATACTCTGTCCTTTACTGTGCAATTCTGAAAGAAAACTTATTGAACCTAGAAGCTGCACTAAAGCAGAGGGTAGAAGGAAAAGCAACAAGCCCAGAGCTGTACTAGAAACATCTATTGTAATACATCTCTTCAACATCACTGATTCCTACATCACTGTCACTTCATACTCTGCCTCGTCTATAAGAAGTTGTACCATTTTCAGATCTAAGTTGCATTTCTGAAATGGGTAGATTTCTATGTAGTAATAGAATCTATTAGGTTATTCAAAAAGTTTTTTCCTCCCCCTGGATACCTAGACAGAATAACCTCTATATGTCTTTTAATTCAGCATCTAGCAGTTTTATTTTGCTAGTTAATTTGAGCCTTTACTGCCATGGTTGTATCTGAATGTTAAGTACCCACAAAAAAATTAAGAACTAAGATTTTAGATACTTAAACGTGACAATGACATTCACAGATAAATGATTTAGATGAAGGAGCTGAGAGTGGTTTCGTTTAAAGTTTTTTTGGGTTTTTTTTTTTGGTTTTTCTTGGTTACAAAATTGTTACGGTCAGAGAGAAGGTAAAGGACTGCAACCAGTTTTCCACAAATCATGGACCCCTCACCCAATTAAATCATCCTAAATTCTTCTTCAGTGTTTATATTTTTTTTTGAGATATAGGGGCAGCAGAGAGGGTTGCCTAAAGTATTCTAAGTATATTTTAGTATGACTAATTAATTAATTATCTGGGCTTGACATATTTTCACTGGGTAATTTCTCATAAACCAAGAGTTTCAGATCTAAGAAACAAACACTTTTTATTAAGGATAGTGTTTGATAAAGTGGAAAATGTAACGGTATTTGCATCATATACCAAATAGATGGCCAGAAATTGGAAAACTGGGAGGTGGGTGACAAATGGTGTCTCTCAGGGGTTGGTACTGGGATCAGTGCCGTTTAATATCTTTATCGATGATATAGGCAGTCAGATCAAGTGCACCCTCAGTAAGTTTACAGATGACACCAAGATGAATGGTGTGATATGCAATATGCCAGAGGGACAGGATGTCATCCAGAGGGAGTTGGACGAGATTGAAAAGTGGGCCTGTGTAACATGATCATCAAGAGGGCCAATGACAAGGTCCTGCACCTGGGTCAAGACAATCCTTATTATTATTCTCTCCTTCTCTGGAGACATTCAAAACCTTCCTGGATGCATTTCTATCTGACTTACTCCAGGTGATCCTGCTCTGGCAGGGAGTGTTAGACTTGATCCGATCCCTAACATTCTGTGATTCTGTGATTATAAATATTGCAGGGGGAGAGGATATTACAGAGAGGAGGTCTGAAGAAAAGGACATGGGGTGGTGGTAGACAGAAAGCTGGACATGAGCAAACAATGTACACTTGCAGCCCAGAAGGCAAATCACATCCTGGGGACTGCATCAAAAGATGTGTGGCCAGCAGATCCAGAGAAGTTATTCTGCCCCTTTACTCTGCTCTGGCCAGGTCTCACCTGAAGTACTGTGTTAGATCTGGGGCCCTCAACACATGGACCTGATAGAATAGGCCCAGAGGAGGGCCGCAAAAAAATATTCAGATGGCTGGATCACCTTTCCTATGAAGACAGGCTGCAAGAATTGAGGTTGTTCAAACTGGAGAAGATAAGGCTTCAGGAAGACCTTATAGCAGCTTTCCAGTACCTGAAGGGGGTCTATAAGAAAGCTGGAAAGTACTTGGTCTATAAGAAAGCTGGGAAGTGCTTACAAGGGCATACAGAAAAAAAAAAAATGGAAAATGGTTTTAAACTAGATTTAGATAGGATATTAGGAAGAAGTTTTTTACTATGAGGGCTGTGAAACACTGGAAGAGCTTTCCCAGTGTGGTGGTGGAGGCCATGTCCCTGTAGACATTCAATATCAGGTTTGATGGGACTCTGTACAAACTTATCTACTTGGAAATGGCCCTGCTTATTGCAGGAAGGTCAAACTAGATGACCTCTAAAAATCCCTTCCAACCCAGTGCATTCTATGACTCTACAAATCTGTGATTTTTGGTTTGCTGTTATTCCTAAGAGGTAAACATAGAAATTTTTCCTACCAACTGAAATAAAATAATGAAAAAGTGTCATGAAAGCAGTATATTATTTTCAAATTCTCATCATAGTGAGTTAGGTGATTTAGTATTACCAGAATAAGTAAATATTATTCTAATTTTATTTTTCAACATCACTTGGAATGTACTTTATAATTTATCTTACATAGGAAAAGAAATATATACCAATTTTTTTTTTGTTAGCAGTAGCCACACTGATCAGCTTCATTCAATCTATATCAGACTTGTCACATTACAAGTAATATCAATCATACTACAAACATAGTATGATACTTAAGTAATATAGACATATAAAAAAAAATTAAATTCCTCAATCATTTTTTTGTTCAGCCAGTCAGATTTTATTTTCATTATTGAAATAATGAAACTAGGGTCTTTTAGTTAGAAAGTGCTTTTGCAGGGATCCAAACTTAAAGTAAATTTTCCAGTGTAATACACCTGTAGTATTTCCTGGTAAATCAGGAAATTCCCTCTTGGAGCTTTATGACCTTTATGGTTTTCCTTGAGTGAATGATGTGGACGAGGGCATCGAGTCAGTCACCAGCAAATTTGCAGATGACACCAAGCTGGGAGTTGATGTTGCTGGGTTGGAGGGCAGAAGGGCTCTGCAGCAGGACCTCGACCACCTGGATAGATGGGCAGAGTCCAAGGGGATGGCATTCAATAAATCCAAGTGCTGGGTGCTGCACTTTGGCCACAACAACCCCATGCAGAGCTACAGGATGGGGTCGGAGTGGCTGGAGAGCAGCCAAACAGAAAGGGATCTGGGGGTGCTGATTAACACCTGCCTAAACATGAGCCAGTAGTGTGCCCAAGTGGTCAAGAAGGTCAATGGCATCCTGGCCTGCATCAGCAATAGTGTGGCCAGCAGGAGCAGGGAGGTCATTCTCCCCCTGGACTCTGCACTGCTTAGGCCACANACTGTTTGCAGTCTACAACTACCTGAAGGGTGGTGGTAGCCAGGAGAAGGTTACCTTCTCTCAGGCAACCAGCAGCAGAACAAGAGGACACAGTCTCAAGCTGTGCCAGGGGAAGTTTAGGCTGGAGGTGAGGAGAAAGTTCTTCACTGAGAGAGTCATTGGCTACTGGAATGGGCTGCCCAGGGAGGTGGTGGAGTCACCGTCCCTGGAGGTGTTCAAGGCGCGTTTGGACATGGCACTTGGTGCCATGGTCTAGTCTTGAGGTCTGTGGTGATAGGTTGGACTTGATGATCTTTGAGGTCTCTTCCAACCCTGGTGATACTGTGATACTGTGATACTGTAACAAACTCATTGGCATTTCCCTTTAATTGTATTCTGTAGCCTGTTGACAAAGAATCAAACAAATCAGTGACAGGCAATCAAAGAGCTCCCATGAAGTTCAACGGACCAAGATTTAGCTTTCTCTAGTTTCTTGGAATCACAGAATTTTAGAGGTCCAACCCCACTGCCAAAGGAGGATCACCTATGGGAGGCTGCACAGGAATGCATCCAGGTAAATTTTGAAAGTCTCAAGAGTAGCAGACTCCACAGACTCTCTAGGCAGCTGGTTGCAGTGCTCCATCACCCTTACCTTAAAGAAGAAACCCTTTTAGGTTACAGTGAAGTGTTGTACTTCTTTGGAGATGTCCTTTGAACTGTTTTTCAAGCTTGAAAAATTTACCTAGATGGTATCCTAAGAACAGAGGAAATCACTTCTCTGAAAACAGCATTCTGGCAGGATTCTTGCTCATCCACCCACTTTTCATAAGAGTCTGAAGGGAAGATTTTTGAGGTGGTATTTATCTTTACACTTTGATGTTTTGTTTTCTTGTGCTATATAAGGCACTATAAGAGCTTCTTTTTTTTCTACTATTAGCAGTTTCTTTCTCTAGAGGATGTCGTGTTAATCAATCAGACACTGCCTAGTAGACCACAAGGAAAGTGATTAAAATCCTGACTGGCTTATGACCCTATGTGCTGTTGTTTTTTTATTGCAGACCAAAACTGCAAGGGAGTTATGACCACATATTACATGAGGAACTGCAAAACCAGAGAATGTAAAAGCTGACAAATGGTATCTACAAACAAAACGGACTTACAAATGTAACCATTCCCCTGTCTCGTACTGATTGCCTCAGGTAATTTCTGACCTCTAAAGTACCAATGTACATTCCACTCTATTCTGTGATGCAGCTTTTCACATCTGCATTCTCTGTTTTGTGCAGGAAGATGGGATCAAAAACACTTTCTGAACGGAAGTGTCAGTGTCTAACTTTTAACAGCGGATGGCAGATCATAGTTTTAAAATACAATTTTCTTTAACATTTCAGCATATTTTTATTTGTTGAAAAAAAATTAAGTTCAGAGCCCAGGTTCTTTAATTTTAATATCTTCCTGAGGGCTTTTGTCTCTTTCATGAAATTGATATTCCTTAAGAGATCTTGCAGAATGTGTTAAGAAATGTAATTAGGTGTTCTCTAGCCTAGAAAAATAAAACCGATCATTTTTAGTCAGTTTTAAAGAACGTTCTTTTGTAGTTAAAGGATAAAAAATGCCTTTGGAAGGGACTATTTAACATGAATCTGAGCAAAGCAGTTGATATTTTCCAAACATTTGTAAGATTTTGACTCATTGTCATAGACAACCTCCAATAAATATAAGATTCTTTGTATACCAAACAAAGAATCATGCATACAGATTCATCTTGGGGGAGGTGCTTGGGTGTTGTTGCTTTTTAATCAATCTCTATATAAATGATGTATTTTCCAGTAAAGCCCAAATTTCAGGACATTTAATAAATTCACAAATATTTTGAGTTTGGATGTTCTTTTGTTCCCTAAAATTGATTATTTCACACACACACACACAAACACATATTATTTTAGTAACTAAGAAAATCCAAATGGTACCCTCAGAAAATAACAGGATCCACATATGCCCCATGTGCTATGCCTGGGCCACCACAGGAGCAGTAAGACAAAGTAAGCCTGCAGTGTGAGCATGCAGCCCAGACAGCCAACCGAGTCCTAGGCTGCATCAAGAGCAGCGTGACCAGCAGGGCAAGGGAGGGGATTCTGCCCCTTTACTCTGCTCTTGTCAGACCCCACCTGGAGTACTGTGTGCAGTTCTGGAGCCCCCAGCAAAGGAAGGACATGGAAGTGTTGGAGCGGGTCCAGAGGAGGGCCACGAGGATGATCAGAGGGCTGGAGCAGCTCTCCTATGAGGACAGGCTGAGAGAGTTGGGGCTCTTCAGCCTGGAGAAGAAAAGGTTTAGAGGAAACCTGATAGTAGCCTTCCAGTATCTGAAGGCGGCCTACAGGAAGGCTGGGGAGGGACTATTTACAAGGTCTTGCAATGACAGGACAAGGGGCAATGGGTTTAAACTGGCAGAGGGGAGATTTAGACTGGATGTCAGGAGGAAGTTCTTTGCAGTGAGGGTGGTGAGGCACTGGCACAGGTTGCCCAGGGAGGTTGTGGCTGCTCACTACCTGGAGGCGTTCAAGGCCAGGTTGGAGGAGGTCTTGTGTGATCTGTACTAGTGGGAAGTGTCCCTGCCTTTGGCAGGGAGTTGAACTAGATGATCCTTGAGGTCCCTTCCAACCTTAGCATTCTATGATTCTATGATTCTATGACATGGCTTAGTGTTGACCCTTCAGTGCTGGGTTAAAGGTTGAACTGGATGAACTTGAATGTCAATTCCAACCAGATATATACTGTGATTCTGTGACTCAAAGTTGTTTAATTTGGAGGAGTCTGAGGGGAGACCTCCTTGTTCTCTACAATTTCCTGAAAGGAGATTGTAGTGAGGTGGGTCACTCTCTTTTGCCTAGTATCAGGTGATAGAACAAAAGGAAATGGAGGAGGTTTAGTTTGGAGATTAGGAAAAATCTCTAGGTGGTCAGGAGGCCAAGGAAGGTTCTCTTCCCCTCTACTCTGCCCTAATTAGGCTGGAGTCTGTGTCCAGTTCTGGGCTAGATTATATAACTCTGTGCCTTCACTGGAGCCAAAACCTACACTGTGCAGGACTAGAACCATGGAATCACAGGAACATTTAGGTTGGAAAAGACCTATAAGATCATCAAGTCCTACCCTTAATAGTATTCTACCAAGTGCACTACTAAACCGTATCCCCAAGCATCACTTTTGGCCTTCCATGACACCCATCATGCTGGGATTCTGTGGGCCTATGACTCTAACAAATCTGTGTGATATTTATTATGGGATGTACTGTATTCATGGTTATTTGAGGGGGAGAATAAAATTATTTTCCCAGTTTTTACTCTTACTAATTTTTGCATAAAACATGTTTTCTAACATAAATGGCGTGTTTTCACTAGAGTGTAGAATATCAACCACTTATGTCACAGAAAACTCTTGAAATATGATTAAAGACCAGAAAGGTAATTTCTGCTTCAGTTCACCTCTGCTTAATTATAGAACAGCTCTCATGAAGTATTCTGTGAAAAACTAAAATCAATCATAGAGGTAAAATGAATCACAGAATCACAGAACATTAGAGGTTGGAAAGGACCTCCAGAGATCATTGAATCCAACCTCCCTGCCAAAGCAGGATCCCCAAGGGTAGTTCGCTCAGGAATGCATCCAGGTGGGCTTTGAAATTCTCCAGCGAAGGAGACTCCACAACCTCTCTGGGCATCCTGTTCTAGTGCTCCATCACCCTCACTGTAAAGAAGTTTTTCCTCATGTTGAGGTGAAATCTCCTTTGTTCCAATTCGTAGCTGTTGCTCCTTGTCTTGTTGCTGCTGACCACTGAAAAGAGACTGGCCCCATCCACTTGACACTCATGCCTCAGATATTTGAATACACTGATAAGATTTCCTCTCAGTCTTCTCTTCCCCAGACTAAACAGTCCCAGGTTTCTCTCTCTCTCTTGGTAGGGGAGATGCTCAAGTCCCCCCAGTCATCATCGTGGCTCTCCATTGTCTCTCTTGAACTGGGGATCCCAAAACTGGACACAGAATTCCAGGTGTAGTCTCAACAGAGCAGAGTAGAGGGAGAGAACCACCTTCCTGGACTTGTTTGACACATTCTTCCTGATCCACCCCAAGATAGCACTGGCTTTCTTAGCCATAAGGGCACATTGCTGTCCCATGGAGAACTTGCTGTCCACCAGGACTCCAAGGTTTTTCTCCATGGAACTGCTTTCCAGCAGGACATCCCCCAACCTGTACTGGTGTCTGCTGTTATTCCTCCCCAGATGCAGGTCCCTGCACTTGTCCTTATTGAACTTCATATGTTTAGCCTTCATCCAGTTCTCCAGCCTGTCCATATCTCGTTGGATGGCAGCAGAACCTCATGGGCTGTTGGTCATCCCCTTCCAGTTTTGTACATCAGCAAACTAAGAGCTTGGTGTGCTTTACGGGATCAGAAATTATCATTCTCTCTCTCAAAAAAAAAAAAAAATCTTAAACCCATGCACATTAATTTAGAACATTAGTTTTACCAGGAAGTTTGCTATGATTACAAAAGATTTTCTTCTCAGCTGAGGAGATGAATTGACAAGAACTTCTGTAAATCTCTGAACTGGTCTGGTGAAAGCTTCAGAAAGCCAGTGAGAAAAACTAGATGAGATGGTTCAGTCCCAGAATGATACTAGATCTTAATCTGAAAATGAAAAAAATAATTCAGACACAAAATCATAACAAAGCCTATAAGATTTTTTTCTATTTATGACTTTTTTCCTCTTGAAAGTTAATGAGACAAAGTCAGCATTATTTTGTCCTTTATGATAGCTGTTTTAAGATCCAGTTTAAATCCCTTTTGTAACACTTAAGAATTTCAGACTGGGACAGAATTTGAATTATTTTATTTTCCTTCATGTATATATTGACTTGTGGCAATATAATTTCATTCAAGTGAAAACAAAGAATAATATAAACTGATCCATCACACGAGGGGACAGCTGTTGCTGCAAACTGCATAATATGGC
The DNA here is from genome assembly GCA_013396675.1 of Eubucco bourcierii. Taxonomy (NCBI): domain Eukaryota; kingdom Metazoa; phylum Chordata; class Aves; order Piciformes; family Ramphastidae; genus Eubucco; species Eubucco bourcierii. The sequence continues at coordinate 242,379 of VWZE01011745.1, forward strand.
TAGAAAGAAAAGTTCAGGGATTTGTGGAGGTTGATAAATGACTGAATATCATTTGCTTCTGTATTTCCTATACATTTTCTTTTTTTCACTTACAAAAGTGAAACAGCCATAAATTGCAGCACTTAATGTGTCATATCACTTGGCATAACATCTGATAGAACACTTCAAAAATATTTATTTCATGTGGAGCCTGTATTATGTTATCAGTGTTTTGAAAACATTGCACAATTGCATTAAATCCGGAAAATTTGTACTGAGTCATTCACGGCGTAGAGGGAATGAGAAAAAATAAATACATGGAATTTAATGTTACTTCTTTTGAAAATACTGTGTAGAATAGATGTTCATAGGAGAAAGATGAGGAAGAAAAAGCACACATTTGTCTTTACCAAGACATAAATGACTGATGTGCAGAGATATTTGACTTGTGTTTTGATCTGCAGATGTCCTTATCAATGTATGTAAAAAAAACAAAAGTAAAAAAATAGACAAACTTACCAAACTTACTTAGAATCAGCAAAAGGATTACAGAATCATTAAAAATTCTATTCTGTGCTTCCGAAAAAAACAATTCCTTAAATTGTATTTTTCAAAGAGTTGTAATTGAAAAGCAGGTGCAAATTATCCAGAAAGCAGAATTTCCATGTTGTTTCACAGAATCACAGAATTTGTTTGGTCTTTAAATATCTGGATTTCTTTATTTCATACACGTTAAGATCACTTTCCATCTTCTGCAATGTCAAGATCTCTGACAGTACACTGTAATCGAGGCTTCTATGTACTAGAAGGCTGTGCTGCAATTCAGCACCTGGAGAGTTGGCAGAGGTGAACCTCTGGTCGAGGTGGAGTTCAACAAGGGCAAGTGTTGCACCTGCAGAGGAATAACCCCATTCATCAGTACAAGTTAATCTATGTGTAGAGGACCTGAGAGTGATGCTGGAGAAGTTCTCCACGGACCAGAACAGTGTCTGCATGGACAAGAAGGTCAATGGCATCCTGGGGTGCATTATGAAAAATGTGGCCAGTAGGCTGAAAGGTACTTATGCCTCTTTGCTTTCCTGAGGCTGCACCTGGGAGCGACTGTGTCCAGTTTTGGGCTCCCCCAATTCAAGAGGGACAAGGAACTACTGGAGAGCGTCCAGCTGAGGGCCACGAGTTTGATTAGGGAGCTGAAGCATTTCTCTTGTGAGGAGAGGCTGAGAGACCTGGGGTTCTTGTGCTGGTTTGAGGCTAATTGGAATATTTTAATAGAGAAAATTACACTATAGGTTGTGAAAGGAAAACATCATGATGTCTACTTCACTGATACGCTTGCTGAAAAATTGTTTGGGAATAACCAAAATATAGATGAGTGAGTCTCTGTCTGTCTCTTGCTGGGAGAGCAGCTCGGGCAGTCTAGCAGCTTCTGGCTCTGGCTCCTCTGC
>VWZE01011745.1:243963-271879 GCA_013396675.1 Eubucco bourcierii
AATTTTTATTTGGCATCCAATGTGGGGCTCCAGTTAAGAACTGGCAGAACTGGCAGTCTAGTACCTGAACAACAAGCAACCTTTGATCAGATAAAGCAAGAAGTAGCCCATGCAGTGGGCTTGGTACCTGTTCAAACTGGTCCGGACATTAAAAACATTCTGTACACAGCTGCCAGTGACAGCACCTGCACCTGGGGGCAACTGTGTCCAGTTTTGGGCTCCCCAGTTCAAGAGGGACAGGGAACTATTGGAGAGCATCCAGCTGAGGGCCACGAGGATGATTAGGGAGCTGAAGCATCTCTCTTGTGAGGAGAAGCTGAGAGACCTGGGGCTCTTTAGCCTAGAAAAGAGAAGGATGAGAGGGGCTCTTATCAATGCATATAAATACCTGAAGAGTGGAGGTCATGAGGATAAGACTGGGCTCTTTTCAGTGGTGGACGATGATAGGACAAGGGGTAGTAGGTACAAACTAGAACATAGGAGGTTTCACTTGAACTGAAGGAGAAATTTCTTTACTTTGAGGATGACAGAGCACTGAAACAGGTTACCCAGAGTAGTTGTGAAGTACCTTTCTCTGGAGAATTTCAAAATCCACCTGGATATGTTCCTGTGCAATGTCACCTAGAAGTACCCATGTTAGCAGAGAGTTTGGAGAGGGTGATCTCCAAAGATCGTTTCCAGGCCCTACCATTCTATGATTCTATGACAGTTTAAGTCAAGATCAGAGATATGCACTGTTGTACTTCAGTGCCTACCCCATTTCTGTTGTAGCAAAGACAACAGAAATTAAATAACTGCGACTAGAAAGAGAGAAGAAAAAGATACCTTATAACAATAAGGGAGAAGAACAGATTCTAGTCAAATCAGTATAAAAAAATCTACTAGCTTTATTACTGTCAGGAACTCTTTTTAGAAAATTAGATATGCACCCAGATTTTAAAGCAATGCAAAGCAGCACAGATAGACCAAACTTTCTGCATTGAGAAGAACATCACAGAATTACAGAATTAATATGTTGGAGAAGACCTTTGAGATCATTGAGTCCAACCTATCACCTAACCCTTCTAATTAAATAAAGCATGACACTAAGTGCCTCATCCAGCCTCCTCTTAAACACCTCCAGGGATGGTGACTCCACCACCTCTGCGGGCAGCCCATTCCAACAGGCAATCACTCTTTCTGTGAAGAACTTCTTCCTAATGTCCAGCCTAAACTTGCCCTGGTGCAGTTTGAGACTGTCCCCTCTTGTACGTGATTTAAGATGTTTCATGCTATTTAGAGTTTTTATATGATTAATTTACACAATATGTAGATTAATTCACAAAGTGTCCCTCATTGAGAAAATAAGTCTGGTTTATATTATCAACACAAGATTTCAGTAATTCTGAAGACTAGACAAAGGATGTTTTCCAAAGCTTCCAGATAATTTGAATCTCTTGCATAATTAACTTTTATCTTTATTATCAGTAATAAAACCAAAGTATTTATTTTCTCACATTTTATGTGATTAGGGTAGAATCTGAGAAGACAATTTCAGAAATGCTTGTTTAGGGGTTCTTTCTTTTTTATGTATTTTTCTTTGGAAAAACACATAAAAAATTCTGTCAACTACAGTTTGCATAATAAGAATTGTCAGATGATAACTTTTTTAAGACAAAATAACCTCAGTTCAGTTCTATGTAAAATTGTCCTTACACAGGTAATTGCAAAATGAAATTCAAAGTAAGGAAAAAACTCATAGGGAATAGAAGTGATACATTCAGTAAATCTTAACATGCAGATAAAGGTAATAGAATCTGATTTCAAAGTGAGAGAAGAGTGATAGAAAGGAAAAGAGGGTAGAATGTATTGAGAAACAGCAGTCATCTCTGCCTGATCTGATATATCATTGGATGGTTAGGAGATAGAACTAGTACAAAACCTGAAGAACCCAACTCAGCAATGAGGTACTTCCTCTGAAATGTAGCACCTTGAACAGTACTGCAACATTCTGTTCTCATGGTCTTAATAGCAATGATTTCCTAATTAATACCAGTAACTAATCACATTTCAGAAAAATAGATAATTTCCTGGAATTAGAATATGTGAAAGTTAGGATTTACAGGTAGTTCAGAGAAAATCTTTATATTTTCCCTTTTTGCATCTATCACAGACATTAATTTATTCACTGTTCTGCTGCTCTGGTTTTGAAATGGATTAACATAGTTGAAAATCAACTTGAAAATCAGAAATGCTGAGTTCTCATGAGTTCTCTCCAAGTATAGAAACCAATGACTCATTGTTTAGTATTGCTCAGGATTTTGAACTCACTTATGACAGGTCCATACTTTAGAAGTTTCTCTTACAGTGCTGTAGTTCAAAGGTAAGATTTAAAAAAATAATTCCTTCTTGGATTAATTACTCTCTCAGTGAAACCAGCATTAAATTTTCCATTTAAATAGAAAGAAAAGTAGGCCAATACTAAGTGAGCATTTGATAATAATATTTCAGCTGATTGACTCTCAGTTTTTACAGAGCTAGCTACCAGGAGACAGACACACTGTGTTTATCTTTGATCACTTCTAGGAAAAAAAAAAAAAAATCAAAGAACATTGTCTGGTAAGAGGATATAGTCACCACTCTTTGAAATCAGTGTAGATTTTAGCTGGAAAAAAAGACTGGGATTCTGTGACTGAAAACAAAGGAAGCAGCAATTCAAGGTTGAGTATTAAAAAACAGAAAAATTGAGTAGTTCAAACTTCTATTTAATCTTTCATTTAATATTCTACCCTTGAAATTCTCACCAGTACTCCAGATGTCACTATTATCTGTAGTGAAACCATACCTTGCTATTTTTTCTTTTATCTCTATTTTTCTTCTAACTTCTATAATTTGGGATATTTAGAGATTCAGAGACTCATAGAATGAGACGTTGGAATCATAGAATGATAAATTGGTAAGGTTGGAAGGGACCTCAAGGATCATCTAGTTCAAAACCCAAGCACAAATCCAGGCTGGGTGATGAGTGGCTGGAGAGCAGCCCTGAGAAAAAGGACCTTGGAGTCTGGGTTGATGAAAAGTTCAACATGAGCCTGCAGTGTGCACATGCAGCCCAGACAGCCAACTGAGTCCTAGGCTGCATCAAGAGCAGCGTGGCCAGCAGGGCAAGGGAGGGGATTCTGCCACTTTACTCTGCTCTCGTCAGACCCCACCTGGAGTACTGTGTGCAGTTCTGGAACCCTCAGCACAGGAAGGACATGGAAGTGTTGGAGCGGGTCCAGAGGAGGGCCACGAGGATGATCAGAGGGCTGGAGTAGCTCTCCTATGAGGACAGGCTGAGAGAGTTGGGGCTCTTCAGCCTGGAGAAGAGAAGGCTTCGAGGAAACCTGATAGTAGCCTTCCAGTATCTGAAGGGGGCCTACAGGAAGGCTGGGGAAGGATTATTTACAAGGTCTTGCAATGACAGGACAAGGGGCAATAGGTTTAAACTGGCAGAGGGAAGATTTAGACTGGATGTTAGGAGGAAGTTCTTTGCAGTGAGGGTGGTGAGGCACTGGAACAGGTTGCCCAGGAAGGTTGTGGCTGCTCCCTCCCTTGAGGTGTTCAAGGTCAGATTGGATGAGGTCTTGAGTGACCTGTACTAGTGGGAGGTGTCCCTGCCTATGGCAGGGGGTTGAAACTAGATGATCCTTGAGGTCCCTTCCAACCTTACCATTCTATGATTCTATGATTCTGTATTCTCACTGTCCATCTATTAGTGCTCTTAAACATGGTTAGAATTGTATGTGGGTCATTTTGGATATGCAGCAGTATGTGTCTGTTTTATCACAGGAAATTTCTTCTCTGTCACCTCTCCAGAATTACTTTTTTCAGATTTGTATCACCTTGGGAATACATAGTCCCTTTGTGATCACCTGTCATCATTTTATATTTTCCAATCACTTGCTGCCAACAACTTTTCATTATATTTTACTATTTTCAACTTAAATATTTCAGTGTAGTCTTAAAAATATTTTAATACAACTTTAAAAAAATATATTTTATAGAAGTCAGCCTTTCTGAGTTGCTGCTATCAACAAAAAAAAAGGTTAGTATATCCCTGTTTTGTGGTAGTTTTAATTTGTTTGAGGTTTGTTGTTTTTTTTTTTTTTTTTTTGAAGGGGATGGGTGGGAAGAATTACTGTGTGTAAGATACTGCCCAGTAAAACTCTTGGGTTTATTTTTAATACGTTATGGAAAATGGTACTACAAGTCCAATGATTCTGTATTAATTTATACATCTAAGTAAATTATGTTAATATGGGCGCCTCATGTATGTAAGTACATGCAGTTCTTTATGAAACCAGTCCATGTGTCTGGCAGTACATGAGCTTCCTGGTGCCAATCTTAATCAATGACCTAAGTGTATATATGTGTAATAATTCACTATAACTTTGGTTGGAGGTTTGCTCAGGATTTTCTGTATTTTGTTTTCAACCATGCCATTTATTTGTTGAAGTTGTGTAGTGGTAGACAAAATTTTTAGGGTAATTACCCATAAGGATGCAAATCTCTCTGACTATGAAGAAATCAATTTTGATCTACTGAGGAGAATTTTAATTTTAAATCTCTCAGAAATATATTCTGCAGCTTTTGACATTTTAGCATTTTTACCTAATAGTTAGCATCGCATAGTGAATGACTTGTTAGAACATGTTTTCTCTTTCTAGTAGCTTTTTAGCTTCGTTTGCTACATTTCTGATATATTCTTTTCTGCCCCCTGCTATAACCCAGTGAGGCATAATAAACCTAATTTCTTAGTACTTTCTATGGTGAACATTATTGTCGGGATATTGTTACACATATTGCTTATAGCTGGGGGCCTTCACTTTGTTTCTCACTAGACGCTAGAGACCTCATTTGGATCTAATTTTTACTTAGGCTGGGAATATTTTCCACACAGTCCAATGAATATATTTGTAACAAAGGCACACACTGTGTTGGGCGGGAAATGACATAATGCGAACAAACCTGCTTTCTTCAAAATGGCTGCAGGATCCACAAATCGACCTCAAAGTCACTCTGCTTTAGATTTTCTTGTTTTTCCTGTCAAGGGAGTTTTGCTTTCTGAGTCTTAGTGAATGTTATAAGTGCTGCCATAAAAGATTTTAAAAACAATAGTTTTGATTACAAAAATGTGAATGACAAGTAAGTAAATGTAGGGAGTTATAATAATGACACAAACAAGATTATGCCAAAATATTGATTTCTAGTCTTCTCTTACATTGAATGAAAATTACTTTTCCCTAAGGAATCTGAAAAAGTTGAAAATATATGAAGTGTATAAATGTGTAAGCAAGGAAAAAATAGACTCGCTTTTCTTATATGCATAGGGTTGTACTTGTCATATCACAGGACCTTTCAGATTGTCAGATTGGAGAGACCTCAGATGGTCTCTAATCCAACCCTCTGCCCATATCAGGGTTAGACAGAATGGTCTAGTTTGTACTTAAAATTCATCAAGGACAAAGGTAACACAGTCTCTCAGGGCAATCTGCTCCACTACCTCACTGTTCTTGTTGGGAAATTGTTTCTCCTCCTGTGTCTATTTTCTCTCACCCTCCTGCCATGTACCACTGTGATGAAACCACCTCTGTCTCCTTTATGACCCCTTGTAGGTATTGTGAGTCTGTTTGTTGCGCTTAAACCTTTCATTCTCCAGCCTAACCCAGTCCAGCTCCACAAGTTCCTTCCCATGGGGCAAATTCTGAAGTCCTCACCATTTTGAGAGCACTCCACTGAGCTCCCACCATCTTCTTATTCCTTGCTGTGCAGAGAGCCAGTTTGGTGCAGTCTCAAAAATTATATAACAATTATGACATGGAGGGTTGACAGTCCTATCCTTCAGTCTATGAAATGTGCCCCTGTTTAGCCCAGGAGTTGTTCATCATCTTTGCTGTTTAGGGAAACCTTGGGTTTATGCTCAGCTCAATGCCTACCTTCACTCCAGGACCTACTCCACAGCTCCTTGATGCCCAGTCAGTGTAATTACAAGAACTCTTCTTTGCATAAGGGGACCAAACTCAACATTTGTGCATGCTAAATGTAATGAGAATCTGTTTGCCCAGTCTTCCAGAGTCTCTGGGGTGGCAGAGTGTACCAGGTGGTAACTCCAACTTGGACTCATCTGCAAATGTGACAAGGGTGCACTTTTTCATCCCCTCCAGATCTTCAATAAAGATGTTAAAATGGAAAGATCCCTGAAGTATCAATTTGCCACAGACTTCCATGATAGGGCACCAAAGGGTTTGTTGGCACTGTGGAAAGCAGGGGTTGGAAGCAGCAGGGCTTCATCAAGGTGACTACTAGGACAGGGCCTCATGAGTCATAGCCAATACCTTTACCCCAGGCAGAGATCAGGGCAGGGAGGGGTGTAGGAAGAGGCATCCTTACCCCAGGGCATCAGGCACTTTAGTAGTCTTCAGGGCTAGAATGCAAGCCCAGAGGTGAGGATTCAGAATCAGACCTGATGTGGATAACCAAGATCAGATGTGGCCATGTGTGAACTATCCCATCACATCTCTGTAATCAATTCATAGTAGTGTAACTGTATGCTGAGCAGAAAGGTTTTGTTTTCTAGGACCATGGGACTCTGTGAAGATCAATAGCTTCTTTGAAGTGATGAGATCCACTTGACTTAAGTAGGAAAAAATATTTTTACCAACAAGCCATCTGACCTGCTAAAGAGAGTTTTAAACCAGCAGTGATGCAAATGGAGAGTTTCCTCATTAATCGAGTGAGTAAGGAGTGAGCAGGGTAAGCAGGCAAAGAGTCTTGGGTGATGTGAACAGAAAAGACATGGCATTCAAGCAAAAACAAATTGGGAGGGGAATAACCTCAAGTATGTAAATAAGGAGGTCTCTATGGGAAAGCTTTATTGGGAAAGCTCCTATGGCCTTTCTGGGGAATTGACATGCTTGGGTGAGTTTCTGAAATGTCTGTGCAGTAATACTCACAGCATGGCAATAAAGAGGGAGAATTAGACGCCTTTGTGCAGTTAAAGGGGGTTATGATCTCACTGCGATCACAGAGATGTAGCTTAGTCTTAGCTCATAAGACTGGAGCACTGCAACAGATGTACACAGGCTCTTTGGGAAGGTCAGACTGGGAAAGTGAGAAGAGAGATTTACCTTTTGATAAAGCAGTGTGTATTCATGGAGTTCTGCCTTGTAATGGCTGATAAGCAAGCTGAGAGCATGTGAGTCAAGATCAGGAGGCAAAACAATAATGATGATATTGTAGTGGTTTTCTGCTAAAATCTCTCTTTCTGCTATAAACTATATCCCCTTCTGATCAGGGAAAAGTAGAGGAATCCTTCTCCAGACAACTGGAAGAAGTATGATGTCCATAGGTCCTGGTCCTCATGGGAAGACTGCACCACTAATATCTGCTTGAATAACAATACAACATCACCAAAAAATGTAGGGGACTACTGCACCCAGTGCTCAAAACCAACAAAAACTCATAGATGACCTGAATGCTGAGGACAACTGTGGGTTCAGCAACGATGAAATAGTGAGATTTAGGATTCTGAGAGGAGACAGACAGACAAAATGTAGCACCACAACCCTGGAATTCAGAAGAACATGCTTCAGACTACTTGGATATCTGCTTGGAAGAATCCCATGGGAGAAGACTCCGGAGATAAAAGGGGCACAAGACAACCAGTTGGTCTTCAAGCTCAGGAATGGTCCACCTTGATGGGTAAAAAAATCAAGCAAAGGTGATAGGAGGCCTGCATGGATGAATAAAGAACTCTTGATTATAACAAAATAAAAGAGAAAATGTATGACAGGTAGAAGTAGAGGCAAGTGACCCATACAGAAATTCGGAAGCACTGTCTGAGCATTCAGAAATTGGCTTAGGAAAGACAAAGACCACCTGGAGTTGGATTTTGTGAGTGATATAAGAGATGAAAAGAGTTTCTACAATTATATCAGCAAGAAAAGGAAGACCTGCATAAATGTGGGACTGCTACCCAGTGAGGCAGGAGTCCCAGTAACAAATGCCATGGAAAAGGCTGTGGCATTTAATATCTTTCTTATCTCATTACGTGCTGTTAAGACTGACCTTCAGGAGTCTAAGGTCTCTGACATGAGAAGGAACATCTGGCCAAGGAAAACTTATGCTTAGTAAAAGAGTATCCAGTCAGGAAATATTTAATCAAAATGCATATACCTAAATTCATTTGACCTGATGAGATGAATGCCAAGTGGTGAGAGAGCTACCAATGTCCTTGTAAAATTGATAGCAAATGGAAGGGGGTCTTGAAAACTGGAAGACAAGTCAAGAGAGAACTAGGACCACTTACTCTGGAGAAAAAGAGGCTGAGGGAAAACCTTATTGCTCTCTACTACTACCTGAAAGAAGGTTCGAGTGAGATGGAGAGTCTCTTTCCCCGTTAACTATCAATAGAACTGGAAGAAATGACATCAAGTTGCACCAGTAGAGGTTTATATTAGAAAAAAAAAAATACTGGAAGAGTGGTCATTATTGGAACAGGCTGCCCAGGGAGGCAGTGAAGTAATCATCCCTGAAGGCATTCAAAAATCATGTAGACATGGCACATTGGGACATGGTTTAGTGGGCATGCTGGCGTTGGGTGGATGATTTGACTTGGTGGGTGTCTTTTCCAACTTTCATGATTCTGTGATTCTAAGTGTCATTCCAGCTGTCTAAAAGGAAAAGGAAAATCTGGGTAACTACAGGCTGGTGGGCCTCCCCTCAGTCACTGGAAAGGTGGAGGAAGAATTATTCCTAAGCCATGTCCAGACAAGAAGGACAAGAAGATGACTGAGAAAAGTCAGTTCATGAAAGGAAAATCATGCTTGCTCAACCTTGTAACTTTCTATGTAAGGTGACTGGCTTAGTGAATGATGTTGTCCCACAGTTGGACAACTTGTGAGAATGAAAAGCCTTACTGAAATCCAGAAAACTACATTCATTGCCTTTCCTTCATCCGCTAGGTCAGTGAGTTTATCATAGAAGGGTATCATAACAGCTCAACCAGACTTCTTCTTTGTGAAACCATGTTGGCTGTGCCTGATGATTGCATTACTCTTTAAATACCTTTCAATAGTAATTAATACAATCTTCTCCATAATTTTCCCAGGAACTGACATTAGGCTGATTGGTCTGTATTTCCCTGGGCCTTCTGTCTCACCATTTTTGTAGATTGGAATAATATTGCCTGCCTTCCAGTCAGATCAGGAAAAACAGCACTCCCTAGATCTGTTGGAGGTCCAGCAGTGGTGTATAGCCATTCCACCTCGGACCCTTGTGTGGGACATTATATGGGGTTTGGCTGAGCTGGAGTTAATTCTCCTCAGAGCATCTTTCTAGTGCTGTGGTTTGGAATGCTGTGGCTGGGTGTTGGTAACACACCAGTGTTTTGGCTACTGCTGATGGAGCAGCCAGGATGTGATTTTGCAGCATTTCCGAGCCCCAAGAGTATGCTGAGGAGTCGGCAAGATCTTAGGAGGAGACACAGCCAGGCCAGCTGCCCCAAATTGACCAAAGGAGTATTTCATGCCGTAAGACGTCAGCTCAGATATATAAGCTAATGAAAGAAGGAAGTGTGAGGATATTCTTCCATGGCATTTGTCCTCCAGAGAAGCCACTACATGTGTTGGAACCCTAATTCCCAGGAGTGACCAACCACCATCTGCTGTTGGGAAGTTGAGAATAAAATCTCTGCTTTTGCTTGCACACATGGTCTTTGTGCTTCACATTATCAATTTGCCTCTACTTTATTACCAACCTTTTGTTATATTTTCCCCTCTTCCCTGTTCATCTAATAAGGGGAGTGATAGAATGGCTTTGGTGGGCATGTGGTCCTCAGCCAGGGCCAAACCACCACAGACATCCATCTAAGCCCATCCGCACCAACACACTGTCCAGCTCTATATTGCTGAAGGTTTTTATAGCCGCCTCTTGACAGAGGCTACCAATTAGATCAGTCCACACCAACGCTGGGATAAACTTTTTCATCTGTTTCAAGCACTGTTTTACTGTTAGTTGCTGATTTCAGGCCCATGTCAAGATTCACAATTGCTTTCACTGTTCTTTTCTCCATGACTCATCACTGTCAGCTCCTCTTTGCATTTGACTCAGCTGTTGGCTAGGGCAAACTCATTATATTTCTGCATCATCTTAGATGGCTAATGGTCAGTTTACCACAAAAGTAGAATGTGAATAGGAAAGAGGAAAAAAAGGTCCCTAACAGTGAGACTAGGAGCAGATTGCTAGAGAAGGATAAGTGTTTTATTTAGTCTTCAATCTCTGATAAAGTAAAACAAAATTTAAAGATATAATTCAAAATAATTTTTTAAAAGTACAAAAATATCCTTTTTTCCTTTGCACAAAATGTTTTATTCTCTTTCATTTCCAGATTTTCAGTTGTCTAATCCTTTTCAGAAAACTAAAGTATAGATAAATGATTTAGTTCTGAACCAAGGACCTGAACCTAAAAATTTAATGGCCTGGTTGTGTGCAAACAACCTTCCATATCGAGTGACTTGGGAGAACTAATAAGGTTTCAATTGTCAATTTGATACATGAAATGAATTAGAAGTTACAACCATTCAGTGTATCAAATATTTGTCTCAAAGATGTAAAATAAAAAGTTATTTACACCATTTCTTCACAATGTAATTTAAACACATTAGAAGGGAAAAAAAAAAAGGAAAAAAATCATTAATTTCCTGTTGTTCAGGGGAAATTGTTCTGTTTCCTCCAGTATACAAGTCTTTGGATCTTCTATCTATCTGGATAGATTGGGTTGCACTGGGTTACCTTTGAGGTCTCTCTGTGACTTTGATTCTGTATTAATCTACCTGTATTTGTACCTAAAATTCCATTCACTCCCTAAAAATAAAATATTAAAACATATTCAATCATTACAGTGTTATTAAGAAACAAGTTTGATGACAGATAACTCTAATGGATGTCCTAAATGAGTTTCCTATACCTTGTAAACCTAATATAAACTTTGTATTAAGATAAGCTTTTGAAAAGCTCATAATAATTTCAGTGCTATTTCAAACTCAATATTAGGTTTCCTCAAACGAACAATTTTTGACCCATAATCTATAAAGTTTTTGAGCTGACTTAGATAGTTTTATATTATTTTCACAGGATCACAGAAACATCCAGGTTGGAAAAGACCCTCAAGATCACCAAGTCCAACCTATAGCTCTGCAAGATTAATCTTAAACCATATCCCTAAACACCGCATTCAAATGACCTTAAACACATCCAGGGGTGGTGACTCAACAACCTCCCTGGGCAGTTCGTTCCAGTCCCTGACCACTCTCTCCATGAAAAACGTTTTCCTAATGTCCAGTTTAATCCTATCCAGTCATAGATTGAGGCCATTCCCTCCTTGAGGTCTCCCCTCAGCCTCTGCTTTTTCAAACTAACCAGCCCCAGCTCCCTCAGTCACTCCTTACAAGATTTATTCTCTAGGTCCTTCCCCAGCTTTGTTGCCCTCCTCTTGTATTGCAGTGCTCAAAACTGAACACAATATTTGAGGTATGGCCTCACCAAAACCATGTACAAGGAGACAATCACCTCCCTACTCCTGTTGCCCATAATATTTTCAATACAAGCCAGGATGCCACTGGACTTCTTGTCCACCTGGGCACACTGCTGGTTTGTATTCAGCTGCCTGTCTACTACAACCCCCAGATCCATCTCTGCCAGGTAGCTCTCCAGCTGCACTGCCCCAAGCCTGTAGCATTGCTTGGGGTTGTTGTGACCCAAGTGTAGGACCTGGCATTTGCCCTTGTTGAAACTCATCCAATTAATGTTGGCCCATTGATCTACCCGATCCAAGTCCCTCTGAAAAGCTTCTCCACCCTCATTCAAATCAACACTGTCATTTAACTCGGTGTCATCTGCAAACTTACTGATGACACTCTCTGTGCCTTAAGCAAGGTCATCAATAAAGGTGTTAAAAAGAAGTGGTCCCAACACAGACCGCTGAGGAACAGCACAAGTGACTGACTGTCAACTGGATTTAACTCCACTGACCACCATTCTATGGGCCCTCCTGTCCAGCCAATGCTTCCTCCAGGACACAGTGTGCTCATTCAAGCCATGAGTAGCCAATTTGTCTACAAGAATATTGTGGGGAACAGGATCAAAGGGTTTTTGCAAGTCTAGGAATACAACATCGATAGTCTTTCCCTCATCCAGTAGCTGGCTTATCTTGTCATAGGAGGACATCAGGTTGGTCAGGCAGGAGCTGCCCCTCATAAATCCATGCTGACTTGGTTTAATCTTCTTGTTGTCTATATGATGTATGATGACATTTTGTTTGTCTGCAGAAGAAAAAGAAACCCTAAAGGCATTACTTCAACTGTTTTCTGGTGAGTTGCCAATAAACACTTTTGTAAGCACTTTGTTCACACAAATATACAGAATAAAGTGATAGCACATGAAGGATTCCATTTCTTCCATCACTTTCTGGTTTATGCTTTAAAAATAAAAATCTGTACAAGTGGGTCTTAAATGCTCTCTCATTTTATGGAAACAAATTCCCATCATCTTCTACATCCCTTTAAATTTGGAATACCAAGGCTTGAACAGTTCCTTTTAATGACAGAATGTGAATAGGCAGATCAGTGCTTCACTCCATTGTTTATATTACATTAAGAAAGACAGTGTAATGGAGGGGTAATTAATTAATGCAATATAGTATCTTCAAAGATCAGTATTGTTTATTAATATTCAGCATTCAGTACTCTCGCCATCCCAGCCACTAATTTTAATACTAATCAGTTCTTCACACGGTCATGGAAACTTTATACAGATAATAACACAGGATCTAGAAATAGCTAGTAAAAATATAACATTAATTTAACTCAATTGAATTGGAAGAGAGGTTAGTGTACCCAACTGCAATTAGTGTACCACTAGCAGTCAATACCCCTCTTGCCCACTAGATAGACTCAAGTAGCTCCTTTCTGCTTATGGCAGAAGGCAATGGTGAATTACAAGAGGCTTTAAGTATTTACTCACAAATATTATCTCCTGACTCACAGGGTTAGCTGCAGTTTCAGGCAGTACCCAAATGCTTTCAGGGAATTCTGTTACTGTCTTGTTGAGACTTCTGATTCTTCCCAGGTTGCTGAGGAAAGGAGGTAGACAATCTCTGACCTGGTCCTGATCTCTATGGATGATCTGTGTATCTTCAGGACTTTCTGTCTTGGTAGGAGACTCTCAGGTGTAGGGAGGATGTCTTGCAATGTGCAGTCTCGGCACAGATGTCACGCTGGCCCTGCAGGCCGGTTGTGTGGAGGCATTTTGAGCCTGTTCCTGGTAAACTCTTGGTAGGTAGTTTCCAGACAGTTCAGGATACAATAAGGCAGTAACAAGCAGGCAAGCACAAATACAAAAACGGAGCATAGATACAATGGCAGAGCATGTTGTGTCACCTGCTCATCCCTTTTTATCAATACAGAATGAGACTAATGGGACTTTGAACAAAGAATAGCCAATCAGAATGGCAGTTAGTCAAGCTTGACCATATTACGTGAAACCATAGGTTTGCTTTACCCTTTTAGGGCAGAACACAGGCCTTGCACAAGGCATACGCAAGCTCACGTGTGCACCTTGTTTACCACAGGATGCAAATGAGTCTGGGCAAGCCAGAGTCCTTAGACTCAGTGGCTCCAGGTTCTTCATCCTCTTTCCCACAGTTGCTTCTCCCCAAAACAGAAGGAGGGAGAGCAGAAAAACATACCTGGGCAAGCCAGTACATGTATGAGCCTATTTTGGTCTGCTTAGGACTACCACAACAGAGAGTTATGTAAAATTATTGGATTGTGATAATGTATATATTCTCCTGTGCTTCTGTTTGTCCATTGTATCAGATTAATAATAACTTTCTGTTTTCATACTGAGTAAAATCACAGAATCATTGAACCATAGAATTGCTTTGTTTGGAAAAGACCTTTAAGATAGAATCATAGAATCATAGAATGGTAAGGTTGGAAGGGACCTCAAGGATCACCTAGTTCCAACCCCCTGCCATAGGCAGGGACACCTCCCATTAGCACAGCTCACTCAAGGCCTCATCTAACCTGGCCTTGAACACTTCCAGGGAGGGATCATCCATGACCTCCCTGGGCAACCTATTCCAGTGCCTCACCACCCTCACTGGAAAGAACTTCCTCCTAACATCCAGTCTAAATCTGCCCTCTGCCAGTTTAAACCCATTGTCCCTTGTCCTGTCATTGCAAGACCTTCTAAATAATCCTTCCCCAGCCTTCCTGTAGGCCCCCTTCAGATACTGGAAGGTTACTATCTGGTCCCCTCGAAGCCTTCTCTTCTCCAGGCTGCAGAGCCCCAAGTCTCTCAACCTGTCCTCATAGCAGAGTTGCTCCAGCCCTCTGATCATCCTCATGGTCCTCCTCTGGGCTCGCTCCAACACTTCCATGTCCTTTCTGTGCTGAGGGTTCCAGAACTGCACACAGTAAATCCGAAAAAGCAACCACCACAGAGAGAGCATTGATCACTGAGTTTAACCATTATCTAACTCTAGCAAGTCTGGTGCAAGTCAGCCAAACAAGATTTAATTCATTGGGCAACCTTGTATGTGCATCCCTTGCCTATTCTGTTGGATAAATCTCACATGAGGGAAAATTAATCATAATTGCATATTGTGGTGGATTGTTGCCAGTCAGCAGTCAAATACCCACAGGATCCCTCACTGAGTCCTCTCTCCCACAGAATGGACAAAAAATAGACAATGTAAAAACTCGTGAACTTAATAAAGCATGTGGAAGCTGCCCACATAAGCAAAATAAAAAGAAGGATTAATTCAGCACTTCCCATCAGTAGGCAGTGTTCAGTCAACTCCTGGTTATCCAGAGGTCAGCATGTGCAGCTGTTTCTTGGAAAGACAAATGCCACAATCAAAGGTGTCCCTTCTTTCCTTGAACTTTTACTAATAATGTTGATGCCACATAACAGAAAATAGACCTTGGGTCAGATGTTAGCTATGTCCACTCCCAGTCCCAGACTGCTTTAGACAGGGGCAGGAGGGGAAAGAGAAATCCTTCATGCTATGCAAGTACTGTTCAGCAACACTCAAAACATCGGTGTGTTATCAACATTATCTTATTCATATATGGCAACACATCACCATATGGACTGATAAGGTGGAAGCTAACTCCACCCAAGCCAGATCCACTGCACGTGTACTCAAGGAACAAAAAGAAAATAGAAAGAGATAATTATGTTTACTCCTTTATTCTTTGTCTTTTGTCATAAAATGTCTGTCCTTCTTTGGAAAAAATGCATCAGTGCTCTAGAAATTTCAAAGTTTCTACCAGTCGTGGCTTTCAGTATAGACAGTTGGATTACCAGAGTTATAGGTTTTAAGTTAAAAAGAAACCATTAAAGTCATTGTATCTGATTTTCTTGATTCATACATCACTACATTTTTATTTAGTAGGAGAAGCTACACAGAAAACTGCTGAAGAAAGATCAGATTCTAATTGAAGTTTCACGTGAGTACACAGCTATAGCCTTGAGGCAGGTGTATTAGGAGGGATGGTTGCAGACAACAAGTTTTATCCATTGTCTGTTTTAAAATAGTAAACCTAGAGCCTATGAGCATTCAGACTTATTTCCCTTCCAGATTTGGAAGACTTGCTTGTGGTACTGAATTTTAACTGTCATAACCCTAAAGCCCTAATTTTTTTTTTTGTTAAATACCTGCTGTGCTGTCAGAATTTCTATTAGAAAATTATGCTTGTGTAGCAAACAAATTTGAAACCCTCTATTTTGCCAGTATCTTCTGACCAAGAAACCTCCCATACCTGTGCTGGTTTGAGGCTAATTAGAATATTTTAATAGAGAAAATTACACTATAGGCTGTGAAAGGAAAACATCATGATGTCTACTTCACTCATACGCTTGCTGGAGAATTGTTTGGGAACACTAACCAAAACAATTGATAAGTCAGTGGCTCTCTGTCGCTTGCTGGAACAGGAGCTGCTGGTGGGATCTAGCAGCTTCTGCGCTCTGGCTCCTCTGCTGATTAATCCTCACTAACCACTTTTCTTCTAACCCTCCTGGACGATCCTCCTAATTTACCTTGCACGTAAGGCAAACCTTGGGGTAAGGTACAGGGGTGGGGAGAAGGTGGAAGGGTGGTTGGGAGCCCCTCCTGGGGTCTCTGATTTCTGGGAGGGGAGTTGTGTTGCTGTATTACCTTTTACTTGTATATTTCTGTAACTATTCTGTACATAGTGTAAATATCTGCTGTACATTGTGCAAAGCTGTAAATAGAGCTTCATCATTTAACTTCCAGCCGACTAAGTGCTAGTCTGGGTCATTTTACAAAGTGTGGGGGGGTGGGGAGCTCCCAAACCTTCACAATATCTAAAAATTGAAATGATCGATTTCATTTTGTTTTTCTATTATATTTTACTTTAAATGCTGCAAAATTCTTATCTCAAAGATAATTTGAAGTCTTCCGCCACTATAGCACCAGATGTTTCCAAGGGGTCTGCTGCTGTAATTAGAGATCCTGTGAATGTGTCTTTCTTTCAGCTTTCTACAAAACACATCAAATAGGCAATTAAAATTTTTCAAGACATTTTGAAGGCAAACTAACCTCTTTGTTATTCTATCTCATTATCCATCCCAGAGACAAAGGAAAACAGTTACTAGTGAGTCCAGATTTGATGTTTAAGACTTTATCATGCAGAGCAATAAAATTACAAGAAAACTATGGAAATGACCTTTTCAGTGGTTTTCTTAAGTATTCCCTTGAACAGCTAAAATGATAGAGCACTGGCAGTCAACCCTAAAATCTAATGAAATCCATTGAGCGTAAGAACTGAAATAAGACAGGAGAATCAGGGAAGATTACTCAAAAGACTATTTCAGTCCTGAGCATGTAGATAGTGACTGAAGATGGCAGGTGAACTGGTGTGAAAAAACACAAATTCATGCTTAAACTTTCATCCAAAGCTTAAACCAAAATAGTATTAAAACTCTAAAACACTTCTTTGTGAAGTCACTAAAAGATAACCCCCTGTAACTGACTCACTGGTTTTTTGTGCTTGTAAATGTATATATACGCACAAAGATTTTACTTTTCACAATAGTAATTTATTGCAGATTTATTTGGAATTTAATATACCAGTTCTGATTTTAGTCTTCAGGACTTGTAATCTACATTATTGACATTGTGGGAAAGGGATTTATTATGTGCCTATATTTATATATTGTATTTTCCTGAGCCATATGCATGGAAAACTTGTTTTAGTGATGTCAACATCAAACAACACAAAAAAAACATGGAAAAGGAAACAACATGTATTTACAGGGACTATTTACAAAGTCTTGTAATGACAGGGTGAAGGGCAATCAGTTTAAACTGGCAGAGGGAAGATTTAAACTAGATGTTAGGAGGAAGTTCTTTACAGTAAGGGTGGTGAGGCACTGGAACAGGGTGCCCAGGGAGGTTGTGGATGCTCCCTCCCTGGAGGTGTTCAAGGCCAGGTTGGACAAGGCCTTGAGTGAGCTGTACTAGTGGGAGGTGTCCCTGCCTACGGCAACCTTACCATTCTATGATTCTATATGCATTGAATCACTCATGAATATAGTCTGTACAACTTAACAAGATTATACTACTGTGATACTTTTTTATATGTCATAATTTGTTACTGTTAAAAAGTCCTCAAAATACCATCAAGCAACCAAAAAAACCCACAACACCACCAGCTCATGCTATCAGATCTGAAGATATACACCACAATAACTTAAAAGAAAAGCAAAAAATTTTGAAATCACACAGCCATATCTTATTTAAAAAGATGCGTAGTAACCTGTTAAACTTGCATACTTAACAGCATTTTTCACTTTACAGAAATGGAAATAAAGAAGTACAAACTCAAACAATGGTATTCCTCTATTATGTCTTTTTGCTTTATTTATTTCCTCAGAACAGCTTCTTTGCTAAGCACTTACTCTGAATTTAAAAAAAAAATACATTGGAACTTGATCCATATGAAAATCTAGGATTGAGGTGCCTCATAATTTAGTTTTATTTGGATGCACTTCTTTCACTTCTGATATAGTGCAACATTAGACCATGGAAATGTGATGACATATGGAAGGTTTTAATTGTATTTATGCATATGTAGACCTAAACATTTTTTTTTCATAGGTAGTGACTTGAGTGGCTGTGACTCCTGTCAATCAACTACTTCTCAAACAAATGATAACTTTTAGTAATGCATATTTCATAAAAAATGATGGATTCAACCATGGGTAATGATCCTGTATCTTTTAATCAATAAAATTAAAATATTTACACTTTTATTGGGAAAAATTCCTGAAGGTTTTCTATTGCTTTCTGATCTTGGACTTGTGCAAGGCTGAATCTATGCTATATGAAGTTGCTAATGCTTCGGTATGGTAATTACTGAAACAAAAGCTTCCAGCAAAAGTGAGTGGTATAGTTGGCACTGAATGTGCCAGACCATGCAGGAGAATTATTTTGATGCCTCTTGTGCACTAAATTGGGAGATCTGAGTTCAAATTCTCCATGCCATAAGATTTACAATACAAAATAAGAAAAACTGAAATTAAGTCATTCAAAATGCAAATCAGAGAATATTATAAGCAGAAGACATTCTTACATGAGATATCAGGATCCAAAACCCTTCTCCAAGACAAAAGGAAGTGGTATCAATTCTGAGTTTCCTTTTTTGCAAATATCTGTTGACTGCAACAGGATATGATCGCAGACTATTGAATCTAAATGACAAATTTGGAAAATCTGATGAGGATCTCACTTCTCTTTCACTTTTCTCAAGCTCAGCATATGCAAACATTTGGATATCTTTATTTTTCTTTCCATTCTCAGAATTCATACATTTAGAAAGGAAATAAAAAATTAGAGCAAACAAACAAAAGTCTTCAGGACACTAGATAGTATGCAAATTCATTTAGACACATTGAAATGACAACAAGACATGAACCTGCAATGTGCACATGCAGCCCAGACAGTCAACCGAGTCCTGGGCTGCATTAAGAGCAGCGTGGCCAGCAGGGCAAGGGAGGGGATTCTGCCCCTTTACTCTACTTTCATCAGACCCCAACCAGAGACTGTGTGCAGTTCTGGAGCCTCCAGCAAAACAAGGACATTGAAGTGTTGGAGCGGGTCCAGAGGAGGGCCATGAAGATGATCAGAGGGTTGCAGCAGCTCTCCTATGAGGACAGGCTATAAGAGTTGGGGTTCTTCAGACTGGAGAAGAGAAGGCTTCGAGGGGACCTGATAGTAGCCTTCCAGTATCTGAAGGGGGCTTACAGGAAGGCTGGGAAGGGATTATTTACAAGGTCTTACAACGACAGGACAAGGGGCAATAGGTTTAAACTGGCAGAGGGGAGATTTAGACTGGATGTTAGGAGGAAGTTCTTTACAGTGAGGGTGGTAAGGCACTGGCACAGGTTGCCCAGGGAGGTTGTGGCTGCTCCCTCCCTGGAGGTGTTCAAGGCCAGGTTAGATGAAGCCTTGAGTGACCTGTACTAGTGGGAGGGGTCTATGGCAGGGGGTTGGAACTAGATGATCCTTGAGGTCCCTTCCAACCTTACCATTCTATGATTCTATGAAAATGAACATTTAGCTTATCCAGTCTCAAGAAGGTGAAGATCAACCAGTCCTTCACTGAAGGTAATGGCTTCTAGGGAGAAAGTGAAGGACATTTCAGATGGGAGGCTGCAGAATAACAATAAAACCAGAAATGTCTGAGTAAAAACACATATTATGATTCACATTCATTCTCATCCCTACCGCTTATCATTTCCTCTAATGAGAGTATAATAACAGGTCTAACTTTCCCCCATACTGTTTAAACATCAACTTTCCTATAGTTTTTATGAAAGCAAAAATATTGTGTTAGCTAAGATTAGAGAAGTTCTTAGTGGAAATAGAATGGTAGAAATTTCCCCTGCCCTCCCCTACATTTAATCATGAATGTAGTAGACAGTCTAAAACATGAAATTAAGGTTGCCTCAACCGATAAATCTCAATGTTCAGAATGAAACGTCGAACTTGCAAAGGACCTGAGTTGTTCATGCTTTCTGTAGCCATAGTGTCAGAAATTTAATGAATGGTATTCTGGCCCATACCAAAGGCATATTAAGTGTTTCCAAAAAAGAGCTACATTGTCTTGGGACAGGACAAAAAAGTTACATGCAGTACTGACTGTTACTACAAATAATCATCTCGATTATAATTTTTAGACATTTGTGTTAAAATACATGAAGAGATAGATCTACAATAAATACGGGATACAGAGGGAGCTGTGGATGATGTATTTTGTATGAAAGATCACCACTGGCTAAAGATTATTGTTTGATTAAATTTACTGCCTGATGGTAAAGCTTCCAATAGATAAACACAGCCAAGAATTTAATCAACAAACTGCATCATATTTGCATCTCTTCTACATTCCGTCTACCTAGAGAAAGAACAGATGCAGGCTCAGTAGGAGTCAGAAGGAAAGGAATCAATAGGGAAATACTATATTAAAAAGAAGTTCCTGAGTGTATAATCCAACCTTGACCCAAATATGTTTAGATTCACAGTCTGATAGTTCTCTTGAACTGATGGTCTCTGAAATCCATATTGTCTCTATTTAGTAATATCCCTTTGTTGGCATTATTAGTCTAAATGAAATGCTGAAATAAATTATTTTTTAAAGCCCTTCTGACATATGCTAGTGCAGATGTTACTCTTAATAACTGCCTCTGCCTGCAGTATGTCTTTGTGTTTAGTCTGAAGCTGCTTTATATGGATTTGTTCTGAAAAATAAACAAACAGGTCTGTTTCAATCCATCTAGGGCACGAAATTATAGCTGCCAAACTCCTTCGGAGGGAGTCACCAGACATCAATGTCTTCATACACTCACGGAGAGCAGCATTATTCTTTATTTTGTTGTTAAAGAGTATGTATAGACTTGGTGTGGATTTGACTCAGTCCACATTCACACAAGCAACTGTGCAAGATGCAGCTGATTCACAAACAGGTGATTTGGTTAGGGATTAATTGGCTGAGGCAGGAATTATAAAATTAGAATTATTTTTATTTTCCCTAAAAGCACTGTCCCCAAACTATATACAGAATTAGTTAAGGTTTATTTACAGGTTCTAATTTGGTCAGGAGATCTTTAGAGGGATGCTTACGGGCAAGTTTAGTAATTTAGTAAAGTCAGAAAATGGAAAAAGCTAAGCTACAAGACAGTTTTTCTTCACTTATAAATGAGGTTGAGCAGAGTACCTAGGGAACAGTAGATTTTACTCATGGAGCTGAAGTAGGAATTTAGCAGTGACCCCTGCTGAATTTCTCTGTGGCAGCATCTGGAACTGCAAGCCATATTCCAGTTGTGGATCCACATGGCAAAGTCTGATGCAAATAAAAAGCCACCAGAGTCAAAGTATCTGCAGGCACAGCTTCCAAGGAGCAAAGACCTTGGAGAGGCACTGTCTTAGCAGGGCTGGGGAAAAAGCCAAACTGCTGCTGTGTTCCCCAGCTCAGGGCAGCAAGCAGAAAGTCAGGATACTGTGGTCCAAGAGAAGCCAGGTCCAGGTGCCACTGGTAGCTCTCTCTCAAATGGACCTAAGGACTTGCTGAACTTGCAGACTTGTGGGGGAGTGACATGAACTGTGCAACAGTGGAACTAGCGGAACTGCACAGAATGGTGCAAAAGGAGGAACAGCACAGTTTTTTCCTCACTCTATAATCCTCCCTAGGCAACATGTCCATTGCTATATATATATTTATATATATCTACTGGGCGTTAAGAATCCAGCCAATCACCAGGCAATTCCAGCACAGGTTTTCCCACAAGTCAGTACACGTGTGGCAAAGGGCGCCTTACCTGTTCAAGCCTGCAAGAGAGGAGAATACAGTTGCATGCAGCCTTCTGCCCCCCCATTCAAACCTCCAGAGACAGAGGTGGGTGGAAGAAAGGATTTGGAGTGCTCCAAAACAACAGGTTGTGTAAAAAAACCTCCAGCACCCTCCATACTCTTTTGCCACTGCTCTACTGGAAGCTACATCACAAATGCATGTTGAAGCAAATGTCTTTCTTTCTGTATACAGCCACTCTCTTTGGCTTGTCTCTTCGATGCCTCTCTTTCACGCAGCCCTTTCTCGACTTATTTTGGCAGCTAATTCCTCAGTAGTTACAGTTAAAGTTACAGGATGATCCTCCCACTCAATTCCTGTCTGTAAAATGAGTGTCACCTAAAAAAATTGTGCATCTTTGAATTAGTAAATCTTTTTTTTTTCAGTTGTGGAAAAATGAATATAAAAAGGAGTTTACTGTTGGTGAGGAAATAAAGGAAATGGGTTCTTTCTCAGTTGATTATGAGGAACCATAGGGCATAAAAGTTTCTGGAGTCTATTATCAATAAGACGTAATGAAAAAGTAAAGTAAAAATGAAACACACACATTATAACATTTAACATAACTGTGATGATTTGGGAGTTACCACCCCTCTCACACTATGACAAATCACCCATACTAGACTCAGCTGACTGGAAGTTAAGGAATGAAGCTATATTTACAGTTTATCACAATACAAGCAGATATATAAACAATATACACCACATCCAACTGGAAACCACAGATAAGTAGCGTCCCTCAGGGGTCAGTGCTGGCACCAGTGCTGTTTTAACATCTTTGTCAGTGACATGGACAGAAGAATCGAGTGCACCCTCAGCAAGTTTGCAGATGACACCAAGCTGTGTGGCACAGCTGACTTGCTAGAGGGCAGGGATGGCATCCAGAGGGACCTGGACAGGTTGCAGAGGTGGGCCCAGGCCAACCACATGAAATTCAACAAGGCCAAGTGTAAGGTCCTGCACCTGTGTAGGCACAATCCCAAGCACAAATCCAGGCTGGGTGGTGAGTGGCCCTGAGGAAAAGGACCTTGGAGTCTGGGTTGATGAAAAGCTCAACATGAGCCTGCAGTGTGCACATGCAGCTCAGACAGCAACCAAGTCCTGGGCTGCATCAAGAGCAGAGTGGCCAGCAGGACAAGGGAGGGGATTCTACCCCTTTACTCTGCTCTCGTCAGACCCCACCTGGAGTACTGTGTGCAGTTCTGGAGCCCTCAGCAAAAGAAGGACATGGAACTGTTGGGGTGGGTCCAGAGGAGTGCCACGAATATGATCAGAGGGCTACAGCTCTCCTATGAGGACAGGCTGCAAGAGTTGGGGCTCTTCAGCCTGGAGAAGAGAAGGCTTCAAGGAGACCTTATAGTAGCCTTCCAGTATCTGAAGGGGGCCTACAGGAAGGCTGGGGAGGGACTATTGACAAGGTCTTGCAATGACAGGACAAGAGGTGATGGGTTTAAATTGGCAGAGGGAAGATTTAGACTAGATGTTAGGAGGAAATTCTTTCCAGTGAGGGTGGTGAGACACTGGAACAGGTTGCCCAGGGAGGTTGTGGCTACTCCCTCCCTGGAGGTGTTCAAGGCCAGGTTGGACGAGTCCTTGAGTGAGTTGTACTAGTGGGAGGTGTCCCTGCCTATGGGAGGGGGTTGGAACTAGATGATCCTTCAGGTCCCTTCCAACCTTACCATTCTATGATTCTATGATTCTATATTTAGTTAGATTACACAGCAGAAAGGCCAGAAGACACGTCAAGTCCTATAGAGAGATAGACTCCCTATCTTATCTATGTTTGTGTCCTTGTTTTTATACGTCAGTAACCCTATGAGTGAAGTAGATTTCACCATTGTTTTCTTTTTACAGACTATAATCTAATTTTTTTCATTAAAATATTCCAATTAACCTCAAACCAGCACACTAACCAAATAGTTGAAAATCATATTAATAATAGCATAAACAAGGAATACACTAAATCTAGCATTATGATCATGGTATGATGAATTGTACAGGATTTTCCAAAATGAATTCAGTAATTTATTCCTCTCTTTAGAAAACAAAACAAAACAAAACAAAATGATTGAAATATTTCCCTCCTTTCAGAATAAAATACTTCAAATATATAATATTTAAATAGCCTTGGTGGTGGTGGGGGGGGGGTGTTAAGAGTCTGTTTGTTTGTTTGTTTTTCATTTAAGCTTTATATTTGCTTTCTCACTGGTTATTCCTTTTTGTTGTTGTTTTGGTGGGGTTTTTTTGTTTTGTTTTGCTTATTTGTTTGGTTTTTTTACTTAACTTGTGAAGTCCACAGGTCATCTAATACTGGAGACTTTTGTTTAATTTTGTCTCAGAAATAGTTAATGTAAGACTTGAAATAGCTGCCTGCACCTTCTGCATCATGTAGGACTTGAACCAAAAAAGAGGAAAGATAGTGAAGCTGAACAAAACCTACGTCTGTAATGCTGTACTTAAAGTAACTCTCCTTTTGCTTTAAAAGTCATTCCAGGGGAAAATAATTTTAGGTATTCAGTGGTGTGCTAATTTGCTGACTCAAGATTCCAATATTATCGGGTTGCACTCATGAGCTACTTGACCTATTGACGCATCAAAGTACATGTTCAGATTAAAATGAATGTCTGAATCTAATCAATAGTTAGAAATTTTCTGCTACATCAGGTTTGATGATGACATCTTAGGCTGCACTATGTCCTTTTGACAGATTAAGTAAGTATATTCATAGATCTTCTAGCTTTGACAAACTAATAACTAGAAGGTGTGATATACATCTTCCACACCCAGAAGATCTTTGCCACATTGATTAGTTGCCGCCAGGCAATGTAGTGAGAGAGTTTCAGATTTAACGCCTGACTACTTCTGTCATAGATGCCAAAAATATTGTGATTAAAGACATTAGTAGGTAATGCTCAATTTTGTGATAAATAATTCTGATCACTGATGCCAAAAAGGAAATGTTTTGAGGATCCTGGATCTTTTTAATAGTTGTTGTTTTTTTTTTTTTCATTATTTAGCTCTTATTAAGTTTAGTTGATGTGTTGTTTACAGAAGTGTAAGCATGATGAAGAGCTGGGCACATCACTTTCAATCTCTAATCAGTGTCAGAAGAACTGTTGGTGATATATTAAAAGTGTTCAACACACAGAACCTATTGCTACCTCAGTAGAGCTGTGGAGGAGTATATGAGGATGACAAAAGACAGTAAACACAGAAGATGGTACAAAAAAAATGTGCAAATAACATATTTTTTAAGTATTGAGAAACAAGTTGCAATCCTCCAAGTGAAAGATTACATGACCTGGGTATAAAGACAATTTTACAAATATGAAAAAAAAAATTAAATCCTTAATAATAATAATAAAGTCTTAATCAAAGTCTATAGCAGTAAATGGTTGAATGTTTTTTGTTGTTGTGTTTTGTTGTTTTGTTTTTTTTTTTTTAGTTTTTATTATTATTGTTGTTGCTTTTGTTGGCAAGAAAAACAGAAACGAGAAATCAGTGACAAGCATGTGTTCCAGTACATTATCTCTGCAGCCTGATGAGGTGCATGTCTAGTCACAAACCAACCCTTCTCTGAAAATCTAAGTTTGGAGGCTAGATAGTGTCATGGTAGGCCTAAATAGGCCAAGTGGTCTTGTACACATGGGTTGCAAACTGGGTAACCTGCCATCCTGATTGGCTAATCTATGTCCAAAGGCCAATCAGTCTCTGGCTGAATGGATATAAAGGGATCAGCAGGCAGCACAAGGGTGCTCTCTGCTGTTGTGCTTTCTGCTATTGTATCCCTGCCTGCTTACTACCTCATTGATCCTGAGCTGGGTGGGACTCCAGCGAGCAGGATCAGGCTCTGATGCCTCCACGCATTCGGCCTGCACAGCCAGCGTGACACCGTGCCGGGACTGCACATCACAGACATCTGGCTGCACATGAAAGCCTGCTGCCAAGAGAGCCAGGACCAGGTCAGAGATGTCTGCCTCCTTTATCTGAAGCACCCAGAAGCCTGAGGAAACTCCAAAGCCTCTAACAGCTTTCAACCCAGCAGCAGCCCTGCCATGTGCTTTGAGTATTGTCCCATGATATTTTTGTGAGTAAATACTTCAAGCCTCTTGTAATCATTAATTGCCTTCTGCTGTAAGCAGAAAGGAGCTTCCTGCATCCAGTGGCTAAGCAGGATAACTAACTGCAAGCAGTATCAGTGACTGCACAAACCTTCTCTTCCAGTAAAAATGTTTGCTTATGCTGGTTACCTTTAAAGTGTTCCAGTTTTGCCTGTTCCCTGTATGTATAAATTTCCAAACCATGCATTTTTGAACCTTGTAAATAAGGTTTCTGGCAAGATTTAATGTTAATAAGCAGGTTTTTATAGTTATTAACAATCTCTGCCTGGATATCAAAATCAATGTTGTTGTTAATTTTGAATCATTTTCATTACAGATAGACTAAGTAGCTATCTGAACTAGCTAACTATTTTATCTGTCTGCTATAGTACAAAACATACATCTGGTCAGATTCTGGATTAAATCTTCAACCTACAGTGTCAGTGTTTTGCTATTTCTAGGTAAATTCCACGTAATCATCTCAGATGATGTTTGAGCCTCTTCCTGAGGAACTTGGAGTAGAAATTGACTGTGAAGAATAAGCCGCTAAAGTCACAGAATGATTGTCTCTGAAACAAATCTTACCTTTATTTCTATTTGACTTAAAAGAAACCAGCAACATCTGTGTATTCAAGGTGACTTGCTAACAGTACTTCTTTTCTTATATGACTTTTCATAGGTGAAGATCAAGAGGTAGAGTACTATAACAAAATACTATGAGAACATTTGTAATTTCCATTCCATGTACTGTAGCACAATGAGAAAGAAAGCAAATACAGCCTTATAGTGAATGTTAGCAAGGCTAGTCAAAACTAGTCTACAAAAGCTGAAATCTGTGTCCTCCTAGCAAATATATAGCTTACAGATAAGACTGATGAAACCATGATATTCTAAGTTATGACTTGGCAATTCTATAGACATGACTAGAAAAAAGCATAATAATAGCATATTTAAAACAGATGAAAAGATGAAAGAATGAGAAGAAACCAATCCTTGACACACAAGTATGACAAGACATAATTGCATCCTTGTTTTCCTCTTTCTGTAGTAGAAATTTCTACGTATTTTGTTATCTATTTTATCTCAGTACTTTTTCATGACATCTGACAGAGGTCAGAAAATGAGTTCTT
The DNA here is from genome assembly GCA_013396675.1 of Eubucco bourcierii. Lineage (NCBI taxonomy): Eukaryota > Metazoa > Chordata > Aves > Piciformes > Ramphastidae > Eubucco > Eubucco bourcierii. Next base: position 271,150 of record VWZE01011745.1, read on the forward strand.
AACTGTATCTTTCCAATTGACTACAGCATTTCTTTTGAGAACTGTTGAAATATCTCTGTCACATTACTGTCTGTGACTGCATCCAGAAGTACAGCATTATATTTTTACGAAGATAATAAAATGCTGACATAGAAAAATCTAAGAGAATTGTGCAAAACTTAAATCCAAAAGGCAAGTTATTCTTTATTTTTTTTTTTTTTTTTTTTTTTTTTTGTCTTTTCTCTCCTATGTGTAACAGCAAAGCCTCATACTATACATTGTGGTCTATCAAATAATGCAGATCAGACCTGCGAGTCATGACACCATGTGAAGGGATAACTGCAGTTTGCCTTGCTCATGGACTAAATTTTTTTTTTTTTTTTTTTTTAATGTAACACTTTGACAAGTCAACTGTTCAAGGAGAAATCTGATTTTGCTATCCTGTACTTCCAGGAGGTTATGATGTCTAGAGTTACCATCATAAAGAAACTTGCTTACAGCACATAAGGCTATTGGACTGGCTAAACCTAGTCTTGGAGCCTTGAAGTTGTCCAGAAACTCAGATCAAATTATGGAAATGGAAAGTGAAAAGCAAACCTGCCAGACTGTATCAAGAATGTACTGCTGGTGGGTTAATGCCTAGTCTAGTGAGCTTGGTGAAGATGCTATAATATCTATAGTTCTCCAACTTCATTGGATATAGGCATTCTTAATTTTATCACAGTATCACAGTATCACCAAGGTTAGAAGA
>VWZE01011745.1:271999-361843 GCA_013396675.1 Eubucco bourcierii
CCTCTTCTCCAGGCTAAACAATCCCAGCTCCCTCAGCCTCTCTTCATAGGGCTTGTGCTCGAGGCCTCTCACCAGCCTCGTTGCCCTTCTCTGGACATGTTTAAGTACCTCAATGTCCTTCTTAAATTGAGGGGCCCAGAACTGGACACAGTACTCAAGGTGTGGCCTAACCAGTGCAGAATACAGGGGGAGAATGACCTCCCTGCTCCTGCTGGCCACACTATTCCTGATGCAGGCCAGGATACCATTGGCCTTCTTGGCCACTTGGGCACACTGCTGGCTCATGTTTAGGTGGGTGTCAATCAGCACCCCCAGATCCCTTTCTGTTTGGTTGCTCTCCAGCCACTCCCACCCCAATCTGTAGCTCTGCATGGGGTTGTTGTGGCCAAAGTGCAGCACCCAGCACTTGGATTTGTTGAACGCCATCCTGCCACATTATGTTATGTGTTGAGCTGTAGGTTTCCTTTTAATTGTGTGGTAATTTGCTTTAGATGCTTTTTCTGAGCCGTCTTGATAGACCAGTTGTTTTATTAACTAGGAACACCCTAAAAAGACTGGGCTTGAAAACAATTTTAAAATAGAAATTTAAAAAGGCAACCTATGATTTTACAGGTTACTTGGGTCTAACAGAGAAAATTACATCCCACTGAAGGCAGTTTTATTGAAGTGGTCAATTAACGTAAGGATGCATTGTCACTGTATCACCAGCATATGGGAGTTCATGCCTTCTCCTTGCTTTCCCTGTGCCTAAAGATGAAAATTAATCATGTAGCATTGCACTTAGTACAGCTGGTATTAGTGGTAGTTCAGTCTAAGTTCCACACAATTTTTGTCTCAGAATGTAGGCAGAAGAACTCTTGATGTACCCATAATTTAGAACATAAACCCTACTCATCTAAGAGCAAGATTCATAAAGAGTTGGTAATATGAGGTGTTGGTAGGACTATGATTCGAGATCCACAGAAAGTGTCCCTGTTATCCCTGCTGAGAGCACAGCCTGTCTCCTTGCTGAGAGGTGGCTATCAGCTCTCATACACAGTTTTTGCAGAACTCAGCTACTGCTGTGCGGGGTTGACTCTGTCATACCTGGGTTTCACTGTGAACAAATACAGCTGATTCATTGCAAACCTGGGATGAAGTGCAATGGCTTGCGTCTGGTACAAATGAGTGGGAGAGTCTGGCTTATGGCAATTCAGGAAGCAAAATGAGTCACTAGTAAGGACATGAATAATTCCCTTTTGCATGACTTGAAATCCTTATTATTAACTATTGTCACCTAAAAAAGCCAGCATCCTACAGGCTGGGTACTTGAATCCTTAGATGAAATTATGTCAACATGGTTTGGAGGACTGCTTTTCTTCCATTTTCTTTGACAATAACATACAGTTTGGCTACTGGAATGGGCTACCCAGGGAGGTGGTGGAATCACCATCCCTGGAGGTGTTCAAGGCGGGTTTGGACGTGGCACTTGGTGCCATGGTCTAGTCTTGAGGTCTGTGGTGATGGGTTGGACTTGATGATCTTTGAGGTCTCTTCCAACCCTGGTGATACTGTGATACTGTGATACAAATTACAATGTTCATAATTCCTTCTGTATAGGGCAAAATATCTAGGGGTTCAGAGTGACCTGCAGCTGTTTTCTGTAGTAGAATTGAAGAAAAAAAGGAAACACAGATCTAGAGAAGACAGATGATCATTCTCTGTATCATTCCCCTTTATGGAAAATTAGGATAAGGAGTAATTTTTTTTTTTTTTACTTGCACCCTGATGTACTAAAATTTTAAAATATTTATGTAACATAGCATTATTGAAAGTAAATACGCCACTGTATGTTTAGATGCACAGTAATTTTGCTTCTTTTTTTTTTAATCACACATTCTTCATTTTTTTTATTACTGATTTTGAATTCTGTAATTATTTTTTAGTTAAAAAAATTATACCTAGGTCTTGCTTTTACTACACACTCTTGCAGTTTCTGGGTATTTAACTTTTTCACTCTATTAAAGCTTATAGTATTTATAGTCACAACTAAAAGAGATTGTTAAGTGTATACAAGGGTAGTCCTGACTAGGAAGCCAAGGCAATATGTTATTGATGTTCTCAGAAGAATTTGGAAGAATGCCCAGTTGTTTTTATCTTATGGTGTACGTTTGTTCTACTGCTGTTACGATGATAATCACATACTCGGTAACTTTTACCAAAAATCTGCATCATGGTGGAATATTTTTCTAATTTTAGTACCTATATTAATAGTATTTCATATCTTTATTTTACCCTCCTCTGAAACACTGGATACTGTCTGGAGTTAGATATACACTCATTCTTCTTAAGTGAGAATATTGGACCCTAGATTTTTTTTTTAAATTTTTTTTTTTCTGAAATGTATCACAGTATCACCAGGGTTGGAAGAGACCTCAAAGATCATCAAGTCCAGTCCATGTCTTTAAGTCACTCAGAATTTCCACTTAAATCCCTCGTTGCTGTTGTCAGAAATATATTTGTTCTTGCCTTTCCTCTTTATCTAGCATACTACAGTGAAGTGTTTGGTTTGTGGATGTTCCTCAGAGTCAGCGGTATGTAAGGCATCAATAGACCAGGGGCTCTGAAAACATTATAGATTAAATGCTTCACCCCTGTGATGGTGAAAGATGGGACTCGGTTGCTGAGGTGTGTCTTCCAATCTTGTGGCTTTAAATAATATTATGCTGTCCATATTAGGGACTGAGAAATCATTTCCAGCACTATTGGCTTCTTGTGTACTTCTGAATTTATTATGTCCACATAGTAATGACAATAGTAATAAAAAATATGCAATACAAAAGAGAAACAGCAACAACACAGAATAAATTTTTTTTAAAAATTTAAAAATCAGGTCAATAATTCTTACAGTCTGTGGTCTGAAAATGGCAGCATCCTGGCTTGACTGTCATGCTTCCTTTGCAGTTGGAAAGACAACAGTGAAGGTATTTTTTAGTTCTGCTTTTAATACTCACTGGACTAAAAGGGACATATTTCCATTAAAGTTTCAGTATTGATAGTGCAGCACTGTTATGCAGCTTATTTAAAGTCATAATTTCAGTTATAAAGGAAACTGTAACATGACCACTCCTTATTTAAAGTCATAATTTCAGTTATAAAGGAAACTGTAACATGACCACTCAAATGTTGATTTGCATTCACCACTTATTGAAACAGTAGTGTCTCTCATTGTCATTCTGCAATGTGATTTGTTTTAATTTCTTAAAAGTAATCTATTCCCTGGTAAGACTACACCTGGAATATTGTGTCCAGATTTTGGGATTCCCAGTTCAAGAAAGAGAAGGATATGCTGGAGACAGTCCAACAAAGAACTATGATGATAATTAAGGGACTTGAACATCTCTACTATGAAGAAAGACTGAGACAAATGGGACTGTTTAGCCCAGTTTAGTTTAGGGTGAGAGGAGATCTTATCAATGCCCACAGATATCTGAGGAGTGGGTGTCAAGCAAAAGGGGACAGACTCTTTTCAGTGTCACCAAGTAACAGGACAAAGAATAATGAATATAAGCTAGAACACAGGAAGTTCCACTTCAACAATAGGAGAAATTTCTTCATTGTGAGGGTGATGGAGCACTGCAAGAGGCTGCCCAGAGAGATCATGGGGGCTTTCCAGGCCGACCTGAATCTGTTCCTTTATGGCCTGCCCTACATGATCCTGCTTTGACAGGGAGGCTGGACCTGATGATTTCTTGAGACCACTTCCAACCCTTAACATTCTGTGATCCTATGATTCTATGATACGCAAAGACTAGTTTTCAGTTAAATTCTGTCTTTGCCTTAAGTGCCTTACTTAAAAACACTGTATCATATGATGGAACAAATTCTAGCTATTTCTATAACATAGGAGCTTTTTCTATTTCATGGTTTGGGTTGGGATTTTTTTGTTGGTTTGGGTTTTTTTTGTTTGAGTTTTTTTGGGGTCATTATTGTCTTTTCATTGTGGTTGGCATTTTGTTTTGGTTTGTTTTGTTCGTAATTAATGAAGACAGAGATACATGTTTGCTTATAAAACTCTGCTAAGAGGATTTAAAGAACTTCATAAGCCAAGTCAAAGGTATTTTTTACATTAAAACCCCCAAATCAGGCACTTTACACAACTTTGAAGTATTTCTGTGACTGTAGTTGCAGAATATTATCTGTGTCATTATGTAGTCAATGTCAAGAGAGGGGAAAGGATTCTTAACTTTCTCACAGGCAGGGCAGGTGGAGATGAGTTACCTGTCCTGCACATCATGTAACTTGCTAAAGCATGCATCCTCCCTGGACCTGTAACAGGCTGCTCAGAAGTCTGCTGTGGCTCAGTGCAAGGAAGAAAGAAATGATTATGCGCCTGACTGACCCTACATTACTGAAATCAGGGAGGTTTTTCATTATTATCTGAAATGAGAGGAAGAGTACTGTAATGAACTGAGCTTTGAGTTCAGGGGTAGCCATGATTAAAATACTGCATTGTAGGATTGTTTTTTAGTTGTTTTTTAAATTTTTTTTTTTAAACAAGGAGTCTACCCTTCCACAAAATACTTCATTTACATGAGTTGAGGAGATATACTCTTCATAAACAATGTCTCCATCCTTAAAAGAAAATAAACAAAAAATACATTCATCAAAGGCTTATCAACTGGTGGCTTACCAAAATCACAGAAACATTTCAGTTGGAAAAGACCCTTGGGATCACCAAGTCCAACCATAGGGATTCTACAAAGTTCACCCTTAAACCATATCCTCAAGTACCACATCCAAATGACTTTTAAACACACCCGGGGTTGATGACTCAACCACCTCCCTGGGAGGCCATTCCAATGCCTGACCACCCTTTCTGTGAAAAACTGTTTCCTAATGTCCACTCTAAACCTAGCCAGTCACAGCTTGAGGCCGTTCCCTCTTGTTCTATCACTAAACCAAAAAAGTACTTCTTCCCCCTTCTGTCTTTTAATTATTGATGTCCTTTACATTTACAATAAAATTATACCATAACAACTGCATCCTCAAGTAGGATGGAGTTTGCCCTCTGAATCAAGAAGCAGAGTTCTTTCTTTTTTTTATTCCAAAATCATGGATTTTTCTCAATATATTAAGCAGTCAGGGAGCTGTGAAACCATTCTTTCAGGGCATAAGTCAATGCTTAGTACAAAATATATGCAGATCTTTAAATTATTGACACAGAATAAGAAAAAAAAGCAGGTTGTTATGGTTCTTCAGGGTAAGGATCTGACCTTTTTTATATGGCTGTTTATGCAACATCTGACACAGAATTTTGGTCTCAATTGTGATTTTTAAGCACTGTAAAAAATTATCAAAAGCATATATCTTACAGACATTTATTTACATAAGACATAACAGAAAATTCAACAGGAAAAGCTTCTGTAAGAAATATTTTTTATATATATATAAGCTATGGAAACTTATCAATAAAATGCAATTTTTCATTGTTATCAGAATATTACATTGTCCCAGATCCATCCACACCACAAAGCAAAGGAGTCCTCTGGGATTAGGTCTGTTTTCTGGATGGATGCACAATACTGTCTTTTTATGTTGTTCTATTTTTCTAAGAGAAATGGAATATGAGTTAAGAGAAAAAGCAGTTTTGCAAATAAAGATTTATTGCTGCAATATTGTTTTCAGCTTTGTTGCAAACCTTATGATCTTTATAGTTTTTGATTTGTTCACAGACAAATTTTCTAGCTTTGGCACACTGACATCTGTGTTTAATATAAGCTCTGTTTCCAGACATCGTCTGGAGAAAGCACTAAAAATAAATTAAAGCAGAAGATGCACATTTAAAAAAGCCACTGTTGAATAAGTGCAAGTGGGACTTCATAATGGTCATTTCAACAAAGGAAGAAATGCATTTGTTTGAGTTCCATGGCATGTTTTCCCTTCCCTCTCCTCAAGATACAGCCTATTACACTGGTTTCAGCTGAACCAAATTTTATAGTGGTGTGGAACTGAAAAATGCTGGCACCTAAACTTTAATAAATACAGTGTTGAATTTGTCAGAGTAAAGCTGTGGACCATGGTTTGGCCAGCACGGCACATTTTGGAAAGAAAGATATCAGAGAAACAGATAAATGGTGAAACTCTATTTTTTTTTTCTCAGAAAACAGAATCTTATTTTGTGCTTTATTTTTCCTGCTTACTGCCAATTTTATTTGCTTCCTACAGTGGGTAATAGTCACAAAGTGCATAGTTTGCTACAAATCTGGAGTACTGTATGTGATTGATTAGAACTACAGTCTGCAGTGCTGTATGCCATTTTGCAGTAGTTTGTTTTCTCCTTCACAGTCTGGTAATACCAATCTAGAAAAGCTTTGCCATTATTGGTCTGGGCTCACTGTTCCTTGTAAAAAGAAAGATTTTTGAGTGGTCAGAAAGCCTAACACAGATTTAAAATTCTTATTTTGAGAGTAAGTTGTATCATTGATGATATTTGGATAGGTTTATTAAACTTTTCAGATTTTAGTCTGCTATTTCTGGACAGGGGTTTGGATATGATTTTCTTTCTTCCTTGGGAGAAGGAAGATGTGATGGGGGAACCACAAATGTTTGCTGTTTCAAAATAATTTGTTTTTATTTTTCTGTCAAAACCATGTGAGAAAAAGTACAATGCATTATAGTTATTTATTCTTACAGATAATAATTGTGTACAGAAAATATTTCAGGAAAGCACAAATGATGAGAATAGTACACTCTGGTGTCTCAGGAAGAGCTTGAGGCAAAAAGAAGTAAAAGATATTATTTTATCATTCACCTGAAAAGACTTCATGGTATGTTAAAGGAGAGAAGAGAAAAGAAAATGATAATCAACTAGCTGTAAAAGTGAAACGAAAACGGGACCAAAAAAAGTATTTTCTTCTTCAATTTTCACTATAGCCTCTTGAGACTCTCATAAGAAAGTTAACACTTCACACCTGGTTTTCTGTCCTTATGGAGAGGACCATTAACAACCCCTGCCTGCCTTTAAATGTGACTTTTCTGCTATTCTTTAGTCTTCTAGTTCAAAAGGCAACGGATTTCCCTTCCAAACAAAAGTCAATTTCACATGTCACCACACACTGTATAAGTGCACCTAGAAATTCATACATCATAGAATCATGGAATGGTAAGGTTGGAAGGGACCTCAAGGATCATCTAGTTCCAACCCCCTGCCATAGGCAGGGACACCTCCCACTAGCACAGGTCACTCAAGGACTCGCCCAACCTGGCCTTGAAAACATCCAGACGTGTGCCAGTGCCTCACCACCCTCACTGGAAAGAACTTCCTCCTAACATCTAGTCTAAATCTCCCCTCTGCCAGTTTAACCCATTGCCCCTTGTCCTGTCGTTGTAAGACCTTGTAAATAATCCCTTCCCAGCCTTCCTGTAAGCCCCCTTCAGATACTGGAAGGCTACTATAAGGTCTCCTCGAAGCCTTCTCTTCTCCACGCTGAAGAGCTCCAACTCTCTCAGCCTGTCCTCATAGGAGAGCTGCCCCAACCCTCTGATCATCTTCATGGCCCTCCTCTGGACCTGCTCCAACACTTCCATGTCCTTCCTGTGCTGAGGGCTCCAGAACTGCACACAGTACTCCAGGTGGGGTCTGACAAGAGCAGAGTAAAGGGGCAGAATCCCCTCCCTTGCCCTGCTGGCCACGCTGCTCTTGATGCAGCCTAGGACTCAGCTGGAGAAAACAGATCTGAAAACAGTTTAACTCCTTAAACTTATAAAACAGATAGTAGAATAGGTAACAACTGAGTAGATTTTTTTTTTTTTCAAATGAGGTTCCCTTAAATCATTAACTGGTTAAGCTTCTGAATTTTGCATGTCATAAGTGATTTCTACTATTCTTAAACAGTAATATTGGGAAGTTCTACTCGCCCAAAGGGTAAGTGAACCTTACCTCAGTGAATTATAAGAGCTTAGAAAATCATATTTATCCTTCTAAGACAAACTATTAATGCAATCACAACTTAGAAATGAACATTTGTATAAATTGAAGGTAGCTGAATAATACTTAAAGGCTAATTATGATTATGAGATCTGGGTAAAAGGGGTAAGTAAATATTAAATAAGTTAACTATTAACTAGTATATAAACATAGTGGTATCTGGCACTAACCACCTCAGAGTGAAATAATCAAGAAGATAACATTTGATCCCCACTTCTATTACTGTTACAGCTAAAAGGTATTCAGGTAGGATGCTAGGAGTCGGAACTATCACGGAAGTTAATCGTCAGCAAGTTAAATATTACAGTTTTATGGCTAATTAAAAAACAAAAAGTGCTATAATTACTTCACTATAAACTGAAATAAGGGAAAATATGACACAAAATTTTATTATGCTATGACACACAGACCAGATAACCTTTCTCTTTCTTGGTGCTGATACTAGCTTGGTCTCCCTACTGCTCTACTCAGACTCTCCAAGTTACTCTTTGGGACAAGTAAAAAGAGGAAAGGACTCTCTATTTATATTCAGCAATATAAAACAGTTTTATCCCCCAAATACCTTTTGTAATATGTAGCCCTTATGTTTGTCTCATTTTTAATTGCAAGGTAGGGTTTTTTAATTATTATTTTTAATTTAAGACCAGCATTTATTATGTATTTGACATACTTTGATACTTTTTGGTAAAACTTGTCTGAAGAACCAGAAAGATGTTATGTAGAAATAGTACTAAGAAATACTTGGAATGGTTTACACAAACACAAAAAGAGAAATTGGTTTCAGTCTTTTCCTGAGCATTTCTGGTTTACTGCCTTGCATAATAATGTGTCATGTTCTACAGCATCATTTACTTGTCTGCAGAGGAGCTTATTGATAGGCAAGAGTATGTGGGGAGTAAGTTCTATGTCCTCCAAGAGGTTAGTTCCTTAACTAAATTTCTGTCTGCAAGGGATTTGAGAGGAACATTATACTTTTAATTGGAGAACATCTCTGTTTTGGAATGCAGGGATTAAAACAAGGAGTAATGAGGGAACTTGGTCCTTCCTTAAGCAGCCTGGCTGAAATAAAAGGAAAGTTTTTAATTCCTGCACTTCTTATTGGGTAATGAACACTGGCCTCCAAAACAATCTTGATAAGGATATTGCTAAAAACAGAAAAACTTGCCCTAAACCATACAAACAATTCACAGCTAAGCATTATTTTGGGTTTGATTTGCTTTGTTTTGTGAAGAAGGAAAATCATAGAATCACAGAAATATTCCAGTTGGAATGATCATCAAGTCCAACCATTAACCCTACTCTACAAAGGTCACCTTTAGATCATATCCTCAAGCACCACATCCAAACGACTCTTACACATGTCCAGGGTTGGTGACTCAACCAAATCCCTGGGCAACCTATTTCAATACCTGATCACTCTTGCTGTGAAAAAATGTTTCCTAATGTCCAGTCTAAACCTACCCAGTCGAAGCTTGAGACCATTCCCTCTTGTTCTATCACTATTTTCCTATGAGAAGAGACCAGCAGCAGCCTCTCCACTACATCCTTTCAGTTAGTTGTAGACAGTGATGATGTCTTCCCTCAGCCTCCCCTTCTTCAAACTAAAGAACCCCAGCTCCCTCAGTCACTCTTCCTAAGATTAATTTCCCAGGCCCTTCACCTGCTTTGTTGCACTCACTCCAGCACTTCCACACCCCTCTTATAATGAGGTGTCCAAAACTGAACACGATACCTCAGGTATGGCCTCACCAGAGCTGACTACAAGGGGACAATCACCTCCCTGCTGCTGCTGGACACAGCATTTGTAATACAAGTCAGGATGCCATTGGTTTCCCTTTCTGCTGGACAGCTTTCCTGCCACACTTCTCCAAGCCTGTAGTGTTGCTTTGGGCTGTTGTGGCCCAAGTGCAGGACCTGGCATTTGACCATATTGAAGCTCATGCCATTGACATTGGCTCATCAATCCAACCTATCCAAGTCCCTCTATGGAGCCTCCCTACCCTTCTGTGGATCAACACTGCCATCCAACTTGGTGTCATCTGCAAACTTACTGATGTCTTCATCAAACTTCTATGTCTTTATCAAGGTCATAAATGCAGATGTTAAACAGAGGTGGTCCAAACACTGAGCACAGGGGGGATGCCACTTGTGACCAATTGCCACATGGATTTAACTCCACTGACCACCACTCTTTGGGCCCTTTTGTCCAGTCAGTGCTTTATCCAGCAGAGTTGTGCTCATCCAAGCCATGAGCAGCCAGTTTGTCCATGAGAATTCTTTTGGCAACAGTGTCAAAGGCTTTTTGGAGGTCTAGGTAGACAATATCCACAGGTTTCCCTCACTAGTAGCCAGGTCATCTGTCATAGAAGGAGATCAGGTTGGTCAGGCAGGACCTGCCCTTCATTAACCCAGGCTGACTGTGCCTGATCCCCTGGTTGTCTCTATACAGCATGTAGTAGCCCTTGAGATGACCTGCTCCATGACCTTCCCTGGTACCGAGGTCAGACTGACAGGTCTACAGTTTCTTGGATTCTCCTTTCTTCCTGTTTTGTATATAGGTGTTACATTTGCAATCCTCCAGTCCACTGGGACCTTCCTAGTTAACCAGGACTTCAGGTAAATAACAGAGTGGTTTGGTGAGCACAATTGCCAGCTCCTTCAGCAGCCTTGGATGTAGCCCATCCAGCCTCATAGACTTGTGTGAGTCTAATGGGCTTAGCAGATCACTGACCACTTCCTCATTTATTGTAATGACCTCATTCTGATTCTCCTTCCTGACCCCTAGTTCATGAGGCTGGAGAAAGAGGAGGGAAAAGAAACCTTCTCATGGGAACAGATTTTATTCTATTGTTGGTTTCACAGCTTTAGATTTTCACTGCAGAATGTGTTGTTTTGATGTGTGTGTTGCATAATCGTGCTGAGATGGGCAGAAAACAAGGTAAAGCTGAATGTAGATGTACCATGAGAACTTCAATCAATCTCAGAGAGTTCATTATTTGTCTCACCAGTGACTGGTGTACTTATCTCACCAGTGACTTGGATCCTTTTTAGTTTTTACATCTCATTTAATTTCACTGAAAACAATGACTGACAGGGAGAGTATAGCAAAATTTGGTATAGGTTCAGGTCTTGCCACATTGCAGTTCAGGGCCAATGAGGGTGTTCTATGAAGGCAAGAACTGAAGAACACTTTTCCATTCCTAATCTAAGTAAACTGAAAGTGTCATTCCTGTTCCTGTTGATGTCAATAAGAAAACACATCAAGCCTCTGTCTTTGCCAACTGTCATTGCATCATTCTCTTGAAACCTCCAAGATCATAGAGATAAATGAGAATTTTGGAGAATTTAAAATAAAAAAAATATATATTGACTATCATGAGTTGAGTTGAGTCTGCTGCTGATACGTAATTCCATGCTGCTAAGGTAACTGTGTGGCATATTATTTACAGTAAATGTCTTATCTCAACCCAAAGATTTTTTGTGTTACTTTCCTTTGTGTCTCTATGGTGGGGAGGGGGACTTACGAGAGCAGGCTATGTTAACCCAGGCACTGAGAAAATTAAACACAGGTTATTATATTTTGCTATGATGGGTAAACCATCTTGCTTCCTTCACATCTTTATCTTGCCATTCAGTAATGTATTGTTAGGAAGAAAAAGAGGGAGATTTATTAATTTAAAACAAAGAAATAAAAAAAATTCATATCAGGATTCTCTTTTTTTATATATTAAAACAAAACAAACAAACAAAAAACCCCACAACACTAAAATCACCATAAAATACAAAACTAATTCCTGTCAAAATGTTATGTTTAAGGGATTTACTGCTGCAGTTTTTAGTCTTGTTTTAGAAGATGTAAACCTTAAACATTTTGAGGTAACCAGGTTGCAATTATTTTAAACACAGACATTTGTGTGGGATGCATTTTCTGGGTCATGAGAGGACTTCTTTCAAGTCTTTGATCTGCTGTTGACTTTTGGTGCATTTATTGAGCCATTTACGTTTCCTTGCTCTTCCTCCCTTGTAAAATAGAGTTAATAGCATTTCCATATTTTGTACAGTTTTGTTGCAGCTAAGTCTAAAGGTCATTTAAATATTGCTGTCATGGGTTAATTTAGTTACTTGGTTTCTCAGTTTATTTCTGGCACTGTAGTTTTCATGTGTTCACCTCAGTCATCTTAGATTTTGAGTTGAGTGTAAGGTTGTTCTAAGCCTAAAGCAAAAAATCCCAACCAGACAAAAGTCACAGTAGACAGGACATCCAATGCAGTTATACCAAGAAAAGCTCACTTGAGACTTAAAAGTCTAAATCCCATTCCATTATACCAGAACTGAAACAGTTCGTTGCGAAAGAGACCAAGGTTACGGTTAGGTCTATGAGGTCACATAGCAGGTTTCTGAAACTATTTATAAGCTCAAATAGTACTATGTAGCACACATTTCTATCCACCCTTCCTTCATTTAAAAAAAAAAAAACAAACCTGTCCTGAAAAGAATCAAAAGTATAATTTGAAGAAATAACAGCCTTTGAATGTTCCTCTGCTCCATATTGGTAGAGGAAAGATGGGGTTTTACATCAGGATCTGAATGCCAGCTTCTGAAAGGCAAATGCCTAAAAAGACATGGGTGATAATCACAAGCACACGTTTACCACTGCATTAGCAAAAGAAAGTAGCATTTCAAGCGCACAGGGCTAAGCACATGCAGTATTTGCTTCACTGTATTTGCCAGAGTAGGCAGGGAGAAATCAATGTCACAGACAGCCTCCTTTCAAAAAATGCAATAGGTGCCTGCTACTATTTACAGCTACAGAGCTCAAAATGAACTTATTGTGATGCGTCGTTTCCTATAAGGGATAACACAGAGCACATGCAAGGCACTGCAGGCAGCTAATAGTCTGTAGCCATCTTCCTCTCCTCACAGCAGCAAATCCTGCCATAATTCCTCATCTAGCACATGGCTTGTGTAAGAGGCTACTGTACTCTCACTCATCAGCAGGGTCAGAACTTGTTTAGTACGGGGCTTACTGCAGAGTGATCTCTAGTAACTTGGACTTGAAATGGCAAATATATAAGTAATGGTAGTAAGCCCAGTTGCAGTCAGTAGACATAACAGAGTTGAAATGATGTTTGCAGAACAGTATTGCTATGTGCAGAAATTGAAGTTAATGAAACAGCAATCTGAGACTCTGAACTTTACCCGCAATTTAAAGACAAATATCTTTAGTAAATGGCCTAAACATGGTCTTTATTACAGTTCCAGGTTTCTTTGTTTCATCTGTTACAACCACTAGCATCCATAGTGAAAAGTATTCCCTCTCCTTTACATTCTCTACAAGAGACCAAAATAAAACCAATGGAGAACAATCCAAAATGAGGTCTTCAAATCAAGAAGTAATATTATCATGCTGATTGCACTGAAGGCAGTGGTAAACCATCATGGACATTTTGTCCAAAAATAGGCATTTTTTACAGATGTTATATGTAAGTTGCAGCCAGTCTGGAAAGAAGCGAAGACATCTGAAATAGTAGCCCTCTTTAAATTTTTTTTTTTTTAATTTTAAATAAATATAGCAGTTTAGTTGATGAATTATAGAACCATCAGTATGTTAATTTTCTTTATATTTGATGTTATATGGCCATGTAAACTGGAATCATACAGTCCTGGAGTGATAACTGATGACTTCCATCATCCTTGAAATCAGCTCTGCTGACAGATCCTTACTAGGTAGCAGAAATGGAAAACCAGAGCATATGCTGTAATCTAATAGAGTCTCAAATTCTCCCATCATCTGAGTGATCAAAGCTCTAAACTGCAACAGTGAATACTTACAAGTTGTTTTCTGAAGGCATCACAGTATGTTCCTGGTACAGTTGAGCATCCAAATTACTCTGTATCTCTTGAGAAACCAAACTAGATAAAACAGGGCTCTCAATTTCATTGCTCTTGCTCTCATTTTAATTGCCTCCTTCTTTTATTTTCTTTCTTTTTTTTCCTTTTTTTTTTTTTTTAACCTCAGTTTACTGTCCTAATTTCTTTAACACATCCCTTGGCTTCTATAAAGTTCTTCAAATGGTTTATGTGCTTTATTGCCAGGCAATTTCTTCCAAGCTCCCACGGTTCTACTTTTAATAGCACTGATACATTTCTCAGCATATTTCTTTCTCTACATTTCTTCTGGGTCTTTGATTTTTCACAGAAAGTGGTGACTTTTACAAAGCCACTGCCACAAATTCACTGAGGAAAGCAATCAGTTTTGCTGCAGGATGTGATCCTAGAGTGCTACAAAGTCTCCACGGCCATTAGGAATACTAGTGCATATAATTAAGTCCTTTGGCACAATCTTACAATACCTGCTGGAAGTGCAAAGGGCATAACTTTCAAACCCTTTTCCTAGTATCACACAATCTGATTTTGTTCTGCAGACATAAAGCAAGGTTTACCCTAGTGCTTTTGCCATTAGTTTGCTGTGTAGGGTTACTTCATGCTCACACCTTTCTTCATGCTTCAGTTTAACTAGTGCTGAAAAGGGTCAGTAACATACTGGTTAAGCTTCATTAAAATGTTATGTTAGTGTTCTCATGACATAATGTTCTAAAAATATGTAACAAAAATGTGGGATTTGAGGATGATATAACTCATCCATTTGGAGAAGAAGATTAAAGTGAAAAAGACAGGAAAGACTTGTATGATGGATTGCATTGATCCAACAATGCAATGCATCACAGTTCCAGATAGAATTGAAAATATTCATATTCAGTTACTCTCATTAGATACCATAACTGCTGCCAAATTATTTTATAAAGGGAAAAAAAACCCAGAAACCAAAAAAACCAACAACAAAACAACCCACAAACAGCCTACACAATGCAATGACCAAATGATTTCTTCATTTTGATCCAAAGGCAGTCAATAGGTCACATTCACGATAATACCATTCATCTTTAAAATAGGGCATCATGCTGGAGCAAGAAACAGTAAGATGGTCTCTGTCCAAAAGAGCATCTATCCCAGCAAAACAAAGTGAGGATTGTTAGAGGAAATAAGGATTAAATACATCTTAGCAATCAGGAACCACAGCAACTTTTGTATCCACCATATACTCATCACTGAGTGTTTTATATTGATCAGAATGTATCTCTAGTTTGAAGAGAGGTTAAAAGAAGAATAACACTGGGGTCTTCTAACTGTCTGTACATAAAGACTGAGCAGGAAGAAAGTGTAATGATAAATATGAGAAGATTTGACAAATGGGCAATCTATGTGAGCATAGTTGGCAAGGTGGCATTTGATAAGATTTAAATCTGCTGCACTAAGGAAGCATCTGCTGTGGAATAGCTCCTTCACAACGAGCTCTATTAATAACTTAGATTTGCCAGCAGCATGTGGTGTAACAAAAATATATATAAATGTTCACTTAGTGAATATTCACAGGACAGAATGTCACAGAAATTAGAGTTGATTAATGTTTCAAGTGGGATTACTATAGATTTTCAAGTTGTGTCTTGATATTGATCATGTGCCCCACTTCAGTCTGTGACTTCTGTGAAAGTGAGGCACCTATGTCAGTGGTTCTGTAACTTAATCAGGTTTGGATGGGGTATTTTTGTTTGTTTGTTTTGTATTGTTGGGTTTTTCATTGTTGGGGGTTTTTTTTTGGGGTTTTTTTTTTTTTTGGTTCTTTTTTTTTTGTTGTTTGGGTTTTTTAAAAAACGTGATTATTTATTCCAGATGTCACAGGAAAGTCTCATCATCAGGAGTAAATTCAAACACTTCAAACATTCTCCTGTTCAGGTTTGTGTCACAATGAATGACTCAAGTACTGAAAAACTATCCAAATAATTTGCCTGCCTCATTGTCAAGTATGTGGAGACCACATCACTAATGAGATCCTTCTTTCACATTAGAGAACAGATCTTAGATGAGTTTGATGTATCAGACTTTAAAAAGCAGTATGATTCATGTTTCAGGCTTCCTGTCCATCACAATGGAGCATGTTATTGAAAGCAGCATGAAGGAGGTAGAGAGCTTAAGAGATGCCGAAATACATAACCAAATGTAAACTGCTGAGCTATACTCCAGCTCCATTCATATATACCAAATTTTACTGTTTAAGGTCACACTTTATACAACCAACCTCTTACTTCTACCAGTCTCTTAGATGGCATCAAACATAAAAACTGCAAAGGCAGATTTATTTGTTACAGGTAACTCTCATTATTACTAAAAAGAATCCTCATGTTTATATAAGCTGATACTAACAAGCATAGAATTAACTGATGAACTATTGTGGGAAATGCTGATGGAGGTAGATGATGCGTGACTTTGCACTCTGGAGAACTTTCCATGACTGAAAATGATCATGAAAATCTCATAATAGAATTCCGTGTCATGTAGACTTCCTATGACTTTTAAACAAAGATTTACAAATTATTCTGTAGCTTTATGGGGGTTTAATGGCATCAGAAAGAATCCATCTAACTTTATGTAAGATTTTATTACTATTTATGAAATCACATTGTCAAAATAAAATATTTAGGGTGAGTTTATACACATGTTGCATCCACAGATAAGAGGGGTTTTTTTGTTGTTGGTTGGTTTGGGTTCTTTTTTTTACTTACCATTAAAAAACACCTTTTTAAGAGTAGTTTAATTTCAGTTGACTTGGATTACGAACAATATACAATATCATGTAGTATCCAGTGCATGGTACTTTAGAAACCTAACCAAATAACTCAGGGTTTACCTAAAGCTGGAAGGGAATGTTTTATGACTGCTCAGGTTTCTTAAAATCAGATTTTGGCAGCAAAATTCCCACACTGATCCTTCAGAGATCACTGGAAATAATTAACCTACCTGGGGTTTGCTGCATTGAGGTCTGGGGTTTGCTGGCATTGAGGTATAAGTTCATGAGAGCTAACTTGGCACAGGATATCTTGTTTTTCTGAGAACTGACCACCCTGGTTTTAACATTTTCAGCCACATTCACACTGCCCTCTGGCATTGTATATGTTTGACAGTAAAACACAGAAGAATTAAAGTAACACTTATAGTCAAATGTCATTTCTTTCCTTTAACATATCAGATTTTTAAAGCAACAGCAGCTGCCTGGTTTGTGCTAACAGTAATCATTCATTCATAAAATAAAGCATTCCCCTACATGTCTTTTAAACAAATACTTTTGTTTAATTTTGTTTTTATTTTTCTCTAATTATTTGCAAATGATTCCAAATAAGATAAGCCGGAGTACACAGCAGTCATAATACTGCAAGACACTACATGGAAAAGTTCTCTGCAACTTTCTTGGGTAGTTTGTGCATGGTTGGTTGTAATTCCTATTAGGTAGGATGAGTACTGATACTGTGTCTTTGAAATCAGCTGTAACATCCATATTCAGAATACCACACTGTCGTATACTGCTTTGGTATCGAATCACAGGGAGAGACTGGACAGAAAGTGCAGGTATGGCTAAGCAAAGATTCTGTATTCGGGGTGATCAGATTGTGGTTCTTCATACTATTATTCAACATTCCTCTCAGTCATATTTCCTTAGGTGTGTTCTAAGCACCAAGGAGAGAGGCTTACAAAGACAGTCATCTAAAGACAATTGTGGAAATAGATCTCCAGATCATAGAATCATAGAATAGTAAGATTGGAAGGGACCTCAAGGATCATCTAGTTCCAACTCCCTGCCATATGCAGGGACACCTCGCACTAGTACAGCTCACTCAAGGACTTGTTCAACCTGGCCTTGAAAACCTCCAGGGAGGGATCATCCACAACCTCCCTGGGCAACCTGTTCCAGTGCCTCACCACCCTCACTGGAAAGAACTTCCTCCTAACATCTACTCTAAATCTCCCCTCCGCCAGTTTAAACCTGTTGCCCCTTGTCCTGTCATTGTAAGACCTTGTCAATAATCCTCCCCTGCCTTCCTGTAGGCCCCCTTCAGATACTGGAAGGCTACTATCAGGTCTCCTCTAAGCCTTCTCTTCTCCATGCTGAAGAGCCCCAACTCTCTCAGCCTGTCCTCATAGCAGAGCTNCACTGCAGGCTCTTGTTGAGCTTTTCATCAACCCAGACTCCAAGGTCCTTTTCCTCAGGGCTGCTCTCCAGCCATTCACCACCCAGCCTGGATTTGTGCTTGGGATTGTGCCTACCCAGGTGCAGGACCTTACACTTGGCCTTGTTGAATTTCATGAGATTGGCCTGGGCCCACCTCTCCAGCCTGTCCAGGTCCCTCTGGATGCCATCCCTGCCCTCTAGCAAGTCGACTGTGCCACACAGCTTGGTGTCATCTGCAAATATGCTGAGGGTGCACTCCATTCCTTTGTCCATATCACTGACAAAGATGTGCAAATATGCTGAGGGTGCACTCCATTCCTTTGTCCATATCACTGACAAAGATGTTAAAAAGCACTGGTCCCAGCACTGACCCCTGAGGGATGCTACTCGTCACTGGTCTCCAGGTAGACATTGTGTCACTGATCACCACTCTCTGTGTATGACCATCCAGCCAATTCCTTAATACAGATACATTGATATAGGTAAAGTATGTAAATCCTTTTCCCAGCTCTACCTGAAAATAGCAGTATCTTGCATTTTATGATTTATTAGCCTTTCCCACATCAGTAGCAACTCAATTATACAAGGAATATGAATATGACTGGATGACGCTAGCTGGTCTGAACACTGAATATTTCCTTCTCATTTCTATCCTATCCACAAGGTAACTGCTTTCTATGCAGTATGGAAAGGACCTTTAAAAAGTCAACTAATTTATACACAATAAATACTGTCTAAATTGCTGTTTGTACGCATGTTCTGCCAAACCAGCTACCTGATACTGTATAAGCATAATTTCTCCCCTCCTCAACTCCTTTTATTACTGGAAATGTTGTTAAGAGTTGCAGCCAGTGGAAACCTGTTACAGACCGTCAGTTCAGAGAAAGAAGAAGGGTGAAGCCTTCTTTAAGCAACTTGAGGATATCCCTGTATCTTGGAATCACAAACCAGTTGAGGTTGGATAGCAGCTCTGCAGATCACCTGTCATTTCTCCTCATGCAGAGTCAGGTAGAGTAGGTTGCTTAGGTCTTATCCAGTCAAGTTTTGAATTGCCTCCAAACACGGAGACTCTATAGCCTATCAGGGCAGCCTGTTCCAGTGTTTAATCACCAAAACAGTACAATATTTTATTTTTTATTGTATTTTTACATGTACTCATTATCTCTTGCACTGTCACTGGTCATCACAGAAAAGAGATGAAGTTCAACTTGTTTACCCCTCCAGTCAGCTGTTTACACATGTAGGATCCTCCTGAGCATTCTCAGAGAACAATCCTAGTTCTCTCAGATTCTCTTCAGATGTCAGATACCCTTAATCATCTTTGTGGCTCTATGCTTCACTCACTGCAGTAAGTCCCCATCTTGTACTTTGGAGCCCAGCACTGGATGCAGATCTCAAACCAGCACAATGGGTTTCACCAGGGTGGAGTACAGTGGAGGAATCAATTCCATCAACCTGATGGCATCACTTTGCCTAATGCAGCCCAGGGAACCGTTGGTTGCTTTTGCAGCAAGGGCACATTGCTGGTTTGTGTTCAACTTGGTGTCCATCAGGACCTTGAGGCTCTTTACTGCCAAACAGTTTTCCAGCTGTTGACCCTCAGCCTGCACTGGTGCATGGGTTTATTACTCCCCAGGTGAAAAAACTGGCATTTTGCCTTGTTGAACAGAATCTCATTTTGACTATTCTCATCTGTCCTTGGAGATTTCAAGCCCTGACTGGACCAAATGCTGAGCAGTCTAGTCTGACCTCTGAGCTGGCCCTGCTTTGAATCTCCCGTGGTACTTTCCTGCCAAAGTTTTTCTGTGGCTCAATGAGACCTGTTTTCTAACTCTAAGGTTTACAGTAAGTGTTTGAATTCAGCACGTAGCATAGTTTCTAAAGCTCAAGTGTTGACTTGAAAACAGCAAATATGTGTGAGTCACATCTATGAAAAAGAACAAATAGTGCTATTAGTGTGTACTTTTCATTTGCTGTGGATTTCACCTATAACTTCAACTATGACTTAACTACACTAACCCAAATAATTATTTCAAAGTAGTGGACTTTGAGTGAAGTGTGTCTACTCTTCTGTTCACTCTGTCTCTTCATTTCTGTTGGAAAGAACATTTCCTATAATTTAAAGTAAGAATGGCATCAATAAGGATGCCTTGAACTGTGTTTCATCAATTTCATACTTTATGCCTTACTACAGCGGATTAAGATAACTCTTCATAAAATATGGGATTTGTATTGAAATACATTTTTTCTAGCCTTGGTGATTTTTTTCTCCACTGTTCTGCCACCTCTGTAGAGAAGACAGGCATTCCTTACAAACTGAAAACTGCTGATACAAACCATGATTCTTCTCCCCCAAAAATAGGTGGTTGTGGTTACTGTGCTGCTGTAAAAGTTCACTCCACCTCTACATGTGTTACTTAAACAAGTGACTTACCTTCTCTGTAGCTTGATTTCCTGTTTGAAGTATTGATGTAGTTACAGTTTTATATCTTTGAAGGGAAGAGAGATATGAAGATATTTCTGAATAAAGAAACCCATTTAATACTTAAGGAGGACAAACACAAAAACCTTAGAATTTTATACTGTCTTCAACAACTGAAATCTGGTGTCAGATGAAATTCCAACAGCAAGTAATATAACTGTTTTTGTAACATTTGCAGATGAGGTATATGTAGCTAAGAGAGTTTTTCACAGTAACTATAATTTATTGTGCTAAATTTTTAGAATGATAAGTTATTAAAATACTAGTAACAGGTCCTTCATGAGTATCATGGACTGAGTTGAATCTCCTGCTGTTATTCGTACCATGCTGCAGTCATACAAGCTTCAAAAACAGAAGTGCTGGTTGGATCAAAGTATTACGAGGCTTGAAATTTAGATTGTAACATGGGAGGCTTCCTGTTGTGGTTCCTACTTCTGGGTTCCAGGTTTCTTTTGGGTGTTGGCTGCTCCACTGTGATGATGGTGGCACAAGGAGAGATGGGGGAGTAGTGGTCTGGCTTGGGTTTTTAGCCTGCTTGCTTCTGCTTTTTGCTGTGCTTTTTCTGCAAATAGGCTAAGATAACTGTGCGTTTTGTACTCTGATTACCTCTTTTCTAAGTAAACTATTTTTATCTCACCTTTTTTGTCTTGGTCCCAAGTTTTTATGTGTTACTTTTCTACCACTTCTGTGTTGGGTAAATAGACTGAATCTGATGGTTCAGTTTAACCCACTTTGTTCTAATTTAAACCATTACGATAAGGTCACATTAAACACTACTGTAGGAAACACTGACTCTTTCCCAAACACATGAAAGAGAGAGTTCATTTAAAAAGCAATATTGTTTCAAAGGCAAGTTATTCACAGATTTGGTTTTTTTTTTTTTTTCCTGAAAAATACTTGCTCATGTTATGTTAAGAATCATTATTTCAGAACTGCATGTCTTTAGGTTAAAAAGCTGAGTTGACTGGTTTACTTGATGTGAAGATTAACTATAAGCACATATTCCTCTTTTAACTGACTGAAAAAGCTGAAGAAATGCAGCTAAATCTATTCAGCTGAGGCCAGTGTAACATCTGTTTTGTCTGCAAACTGCTTCCTTCAACTGTTTTAATGAGTTGGAGATTCTCACTTCAGCTACTGGGAGTTTATGGTTGTAGTTCTCTGTGTGTGTCTGATATTTTATCACCTGATGGTATCTTGCAGTTACTTTTTTTCGTTTAAAACAAATCTAAGTGGTCACATCTGTGTTATGAAATTTAACATATTTATGCATAAACAGTACTTATATAGGTATATATCTATACATCTACATAGTTGTTAAATTCAGCGAGGGTTTAAAAAAATAGAAATAATATCTGAATATGTTTAGTTAGGATTTTTATCCATTATAATATATGAATAACAATGCCTCTAGATTGTTAAATGTAGTTATGGAACTACATTTAGTTATATATGGAACTACATTTAGTTACATACAGTTATGCTCCCTCCCTGGAGGTGTTCAAGGCCAGATTGGATGAGGTCTTGAGTAACCTGTACTAGTGGGAGGTGTCCCTGCCTATGGCAGGGGGTTGGAACTAGATGATCCTTGAGGTCCCTTCCAACCTTACCGTTCTATGATTCTATGATTCTATGGAACACTTGGCAACAAAACTGGTGTCAAAATGAACTCTCTTTTCACTTCTTAGCTTGTTTGTTCTATTTTGTTTTCATATTGAGTGAAAAATTACAGACAGGAAAAAAACCTGGTTCATCTCACCTTAAATTCTTGCAAGTAGCCATAGCTATGTGATCAAAAAGCAGAGAAAATGTAAATTTTCAAAATACTTCTCAGTTAACAACTACTGTGAGTGACCACAGGTAAGCCTAGTGAATGCCTACAGGAAGAAAAATTAACCTTCAGTATGAAGTCAAGGGAAATAATTACTGCAGTGGATGCTCACACTGAGGTCATGGTGAGTGATATACTTTGGACTACTTCTAAATCTGGTCTCAAGGTCTCAGTGACTATTAACAGTTGCATTGTATCAAGGAGCCTTCTGCTTTACTTTCTGAAAGCAAACTTGTTCATGTGCTCTGAAATTACTTCTGATATCAAGGAAGATGGCGATTATCAAAGGCCATCTTAGAGATTCATTTGAAAATTGCACTCCTGACTTGTGCTGGTTTTATGTTAATTTGAATATTTTAATGACAGAAATCAAATCATTAGTTGTGAACAGGAAATAATGATGAAGTCTGTATCATTCATTGGTTTGCTGAGAGGCATAAAAAGCCAAAATGTAAATAATATCTCTCACTCTGGTCTACATCACTGGATCTATCTGCTTCCTCTTAACTCTATTCTAATACCTTTCCGCTAAGCTTGGTTAACTGAAAACAGCCTAAGTTTTGCTGCTTGTTTTGTTTCTCTGTCTGGGAAGGTAGAGGGAGAAAGAGAGGGTATCTTTGAGCCCCTTCTGGGTAGTTTCTTTGTCTGGAAGGGAGTTTGGATTTCTGTATTATTTCTAAGTAGTATATAATTGTAAATGCTTATAAATATGTTGCGTACATATGCCTGTAAATTTTGCTATGCTACAAATAGACCTCCATCTTACTTCCAATCTATTTGAGCTAGTCTGGCAAATTTCAATAGTATGTAGGGGGGAAAGTTCTTAACCCACCCCATGACTCTAACCTGAAATGTTGAAGTAGACAGAATTCATCAGAGAATGATGTTAGAAAGGATTATTTTTATTAAACCAATCTTATATTATAAAAGTATCTTTCTCTCCAGAAACATTTTATTATCAGTCTACCTTCTTGCTAGAGAAGATTCCAAGAAAGGAGGATTCCAAGAGAAAGGATTCCAAGAGAGGCTGAGGGAGCTGGGATTGTTTAGCCTGGAGAAGAGGAGGCTCAGGGGAGACCTTATTACTGTCTACAACTACCTGAAGGGTGGTTGTAGCCAGGGGGAGGTTACCTTCTCTCAGGTAACCAGCACCAGAACAAGAGGGCACAGCCTCAAGCTGTGCCAGGGGAAGTTTAGGCTGGAGGTGAGGAGAAAGTTCCTCACTGAGAGAGTCATTGGCTACTGGAATGGGCTGCCCAGGGAGGTGGTGGAGTCACTGTCCCTGGAGGTGTTCAAGGTGGGTTTGGACGTGGCACTTAGTGTCATGGTCTAGTCATGAGGTTTGTGGTGTTGGGTTGGACTTGATCTTTGAGGTCTCTTCCAACCTTGGTGATACTGTAATACTGTGAAATGCCCTTCTTTGAATTTTGAGAATGTTCTCCTTTGATGCAGATTAACAGGATACATAATCTCTCTAGTACTACAGGCCAAGACCATCATTTTCAAGAGAGATTTTTTCACAGTTGAGCTTAAAGATGCCCAAGTAAGTATATTGCTTGCTGAAGGAATTTACTACTCCAGATGTCTGGTAAAATCAGTGGTAGCTGTGGCTTTGCCCTTTAATTTACCAAAATAATTTACATGGTGAGCCTGTGAAAATGAGAACACTTGAATTTATTTTATATTCCAATGTAGCTTCCTTTTATTTTTCCTTTTTTTTTTTTTTTTTTTCCATAGAGAGTTGTTTAAACCTATAGATGGAGAAAAGAAAGCAAACATTTTGGAAAGTTTATTCTTTTCATTTCATGCTTGATTTTTTTGCTTTTTTGTTTGGATTTGGTGAATAAGATCTGTTGTTGTTGTTTTGGATTTTGTTTTTGGTTTTGTTTTTTTTTACTAGGGGCTCTTTGGAGTTTGTTTTGTTTTGTTTGGTTTGTTTGTTTTGGTTGGCATACTAATTCCTGTGAAACAGTAACATGTATTGTTCCTGATAATATGTTTTCCAGTCCTAAGCTAGGCAAGTGGCTGCCAGTCTATGTCTGCTGTAAAATTACAGCAAAAATACTTTGCTACAACAGCTCATATAATCACAAAATGAACCTTAACTCAGTACTTCAAGGTCTTTACACAGTGCATTATATTAATTGTACTTCTAGTCTTGTAGTATGCTGCTTCACTAGTGACATAATTATAATGCAATCAAAGATGAAGACATCATGGAAATTGTTCTGTGTTATAAATCAGATAGCAAATATTACATTTTTTCAGTTATTGGTAACCCAAATGTGACTGTATATAAGAAACACAACAGGAAAGGGCATTTCAAGGGAACAGGAAATCCTCTCAAGGCATTGATCCTTGAAGGCTCTCAGAACTCAAGACAGAGTTAGTATATACAAATTTTGAATGTCACTCTAACTCCTGCATTTGTGACACAGACCCACTTTTAATTCCGTCTGTCTGAGGTAATGGACCATGACAACAGTTTCTAGCAAATTCTTGTGTTCAAGCTATAAAGCTAACATTTCCATCTCAAGATGGTCAATGCAATTTTAAAAAAAAAATCTTTTATAATACACCAAGTGACCCTTTTTATTTCCTCCCTTTGTCTTATTCCCTATGTGGTAAAGAAATTGTATTGCTGTTGGTAAATGTAGCATATATTATAGGACATATGACAAAACCTGATGAAAATGAAACTGGAATTAACCACAGGTTACACCTTATGCAACAGCATCATATTTAGAATTTAGGTATCAGCTTCAATTTAAAGAAAAGAAATTGGGTTAAAATTTTTCCTATGATGTTGTTTAACACAGATGTAAAATTTGATTTTTTGCATGCATTATAGCGTGTGATTGGAGCGTCACATATGTTTAGAACTGTCTGCCAAAAATCCAGTGGCCATGCTTCTGTCTCCTCAGACCTCAGTTGTCCTCTTGTAGTAATAATTTTCTAGACTCTGATTATGCCATCAGAACATTTCTATTTGTATTTTCATATGTGTATACACATATTTATGAGCAAAGTATATTTTAATAAACCGTTAACCTACAGATTCAGAAACTGGCTTTGAAGTAGGGAGCAAACCTACAGATGCGTATTTTTGATACCTGCATCAGGAGTTTTCAGTATTTATTGTAATCTATCTTTGAACAGCTGAAGCCTTAAGAATTAGTTATATGGAATGATTAAAAATAATCCTAATATACTGCTATGGTCCTGAATAACAGGCTCAGATGCTGCAGGTATTTTATTCTATAAGCATGTGCTGTCCCACCTGAGGTGATATGTATCAACTGTGAAATACGCTACTTAGGTACTTTAAGATTAGGGGTTTTTAAATTGTTTAGGGTGGTCTATTTTCTAGTTCTTATTGGGGTATTTGAAAATTGCATACACATATATGCATGCCTTCTTTGAAAACTTTACCCACAACTGCCTTACCACCAGTCAGGCTGTTCTTTGTCCATTGGATGAAAGAGGAATTTGTGACATTTTCAGAACTCCCCATCAATCTGGATCGACTTTTTAGAGGCATGCAAATCAAGATTTTCTTACCAAAGAGCTCTTTAAATGAACTGTTACATTTGGCTGCTAAAATTGCTGTGAAAGCCTTCTTTCATACTTAGAAGGCTGTTTATGAACACGACAAGCAGTGGAGTCATTTATTCATAACTTTCTTCTTCTCCTCTCAGGAAAGATTGTCAGATGATTAATAAAGTAAAGAAAATAGACTGCATGTTCAGTGAGAAGTGTGACAAAGGCTTATGAAAAGCTAAACCTCAACCAAATATAGCATAGGATATTTTCCTGTCTTCCTTATGGAAAAAAATGTCATCTTTTACTTTTATATGGCAGCATGTCAAGAAAAGTGCTAACTTCTTTTTTCAAGTTGTCCCATTCTGTCTTGTTCACAAGTTCATGTAAGGCAAAAACCTCATTTATTTCAGTGCCGGTTATTCTTTTGAACTGTATACATAAGACTGTCATGGTATTTTCTTCATAGAGAATTCATGATCACTAGACAAAGGAGAGGACCTATAGATGACAAAACATTCATTAAATACATAGATATATATATATGGGCCATTACATGGGGTAAAATATTTGCTGACTGCAAACAGCTACTTTGAAAATTCTGGGGTTTTGTTTTGTTGCTTTGGTTTTGGGTTTTTTTTGTTTCAAATAAGAGAAGTGAGGTTTATGCACTCAGTCTAACTGTTACTTGCTGTTCCTCTGTAATGGAGGGGTAATTAATTAACGCGAGAAAAGATTTTTAAAATAATATTATTAATATTCAATATTCATAACTCTCACTACTTTGACCATTATTTTTAATAATAATTAGGTTCTTCACATGGTCATGGAACGTTTTACAGATAATAACATAAGATCTAGAAATAACTAGCAATAATATATAACATTAATTGAACTCAATCGAACTGGAAGAGAAGTACTGCAGTTAGTGTGCCACTTGTGGTCAATACCCCTCTTGCCCACTAGATGGACTCAAGGAGCTCCTTTCTGCTTATGGCAGAAGGCAATGGTGAATTACAAGAGGCTTTAAGTATTTACTCACAAAATATTATTTCCCGACTCGCAGAGCTAGCTACAGCTTCAGAAAGTACCCAAAAGCTTTACAGGAATTCTGTTACTGTCTTGTCAGCTGCTGAGGCTTCTGATTCTTCCCAGGCTGCTGGGGAGAGAAGGCAGACAATCTCTGATGTGATTCTGATCCTCTGGATGATCTGTGTATCTCCAGGACTTCCAGTCTTGGTAGGAGACTTTCAGGTGTAGACAGAATGTCTTGCGATGTGAAGTCTTGGCATGGATGTAGGAGGCTGATCACGTGGAGGCATTTAGAACCTGTTCCTGGTAAACTCAAGGTAGGCAATTTCCCAGCAGTTCAGAATGCACTGAAGAAGTGAGCAATGGCAACAGGCAGCAGCAAGCAGCAAACAAGAACAAATACAATGGCAGAGTTGTGTCACCTGCTCATCTCTGTTTATCAATAGAGCCCAAGACTAATGGTCCTTTGGATACAGAATGGCCAAGTAGAATAGCAGTTAGCCAAGCTTGACCATATTGGGTGAAGCCATAGTCTTGCTTTACCCTTTTTAGGGCAGAACACAGGCTTTGCATGAAGCAGACACAAGCTAAGCGTGTGTACCTTGCTTATTACAGGAGCAAAACAATTCTGGGCAAACCAGAGTCCTTAGACTCAGAGGCTCCAGGTTCCTTGTCCTCTTTCCCACAGTTGCTTCCCCCCAAAATAGGAGGAGGGAGAACAGAAAAACATGTCTGTGCAAGCCAGGACATGTATAAGCCTATTTTGACCTGTTTAAGCCTACCACGACATCCTCCACAAGATTATTTAACCTGGGGACTAATTTCTATTTATTTTTTAATAGAATTATCCAGACCAGAAGGAACCTCCAAGATCATCAAGTCCATTCATTTCAACAACTCCATGAAGTCTGTGATTACACTATGTCCCTGAGCACCAGACCTATATGGCTTTTAAACACATGCAGGAATGGCCATTCAAACACCTCAATGCACAGCCCATTCCAGTGCCTGATAACTTTTTCCATGATTTTTTTTTTCTTTCCTAATGTCCAGTCTAAACCTCTCCTGGAACAGCTTGAGGCTCTTACTCTATTGTTTCAGCCAAATCTGGCAGAGGAGTGCAGGTAAGTTCTTACAGGTTGGTGAGAAAGAAGGTAGAAAAGGGAAATCGAAATTTGTTCTTGCCTATAAAGAAAGACTGAAGTATTTGTGGATTTAAACATGCCTCCGCTGAGGGCGTGATGAGACAATACAAGGTGGTCTTTAGGACTCCAACCAAAACTATTCTATGTTGCCATGCTATTGTCACAGTGATTAAGAAAAAAACTTCTTTGTTGTGAGGCTGACAGTGCAGTGGAACAGGCTGCCCAGAGAGGTTGTGCAGTCTCCTTTTTTGGGCAGATTCAAAACCTGCCTGGACACAATCCTGAGCAATGTGCTCTGGGCAACCCTGCTTTAGCAGGAGAGAGGTCCCTTCCAGCCTCCATTATTCTGTGATTCCTGTTGATTTCTAATAGGTTCTTTAGGTCGGCTTTGTCTTGAGTTCACATTACACATAGTTTAATAGCAAATCTTTCAATTCATAAATTTTTATAGAAAACTCTGTCTAAGTTGTTTTATTTTCTTATTTCTCTGGATTCAGAATTTTGTGAAAAATATTCACTATGAAATTTGCTATGGCCTCAATTTGATAAAATTAACTTCTTTTTTTGGTGTGAGTCAAGAGCAGGACAAGTGAAATAAAAAATTCAATATAAATGTTAAAATATTTAGATATTTACCTTTATTTTAAAATTTCTTCTATATTCTTTTCTTTTACATCTCTGGTTTTCTAACCCATAAGGGAGGAAGAGCCGCTTCCTGGTGTAATCCAAGCTGAATCTGCTGATTCTAGCCTTCCCTGCTCTCCCTGCCTCACTGAGAAGCAGGTTAGTTCAGCGTGAAAAAGGATGTGGTTATTGGCTTCTCAGGTAAGTCTGAATATCAGCTCAGCCTTACCCTGTCAGACAGCAGGTCCAAAATTTAATTTTTTTCCTTTTTTTTTTTTTTTTTTCCCCTTCCCCTACAGAGTATATTCCCTTTGAAATTGTCAGCAACTGTGTCTTCATCAGCATGACTCCCAGGTGTCATGACCTGCCCATGGTCTCAATACCACGACCACTACTCCCTAGTGTCCCTCACTTTCAAGAAATGACAAGATCTCCCATTTGTCAGGTAAGAACAACTGTCACTTTTTCATAAATAGGGCACAAAATAGCTGAACAGTATTCTATTTAAAGTACTACTCCAGTGATGAGTTGTGTTTTTAGATTATTAGCCTTTTTGTGAACAGATCAAAGCCTAGCTAGAAAATATGGGAAGAGAGGGAAAAAAAAAAAAAAAAAAAAAAAAAAAAAAAAAAGAGTTGATTTCTGAGGAAGAAAACACAGCAGTTGTCTATCAGTCTCATCAGCAGTTATTAGAACACTGCCTGAAGAATTATTTCTTGTTGCCAACAGAAGTATTATTCTGTGTGATACAGAATGAAAAGAGATTCTCATAGGGGAACTTACAGGTTGCACTCTTGTAAATACATTTCATTCAGGATGAGATTCAGACACTGGATTCAGATATCAGTGAATATAGTGAAAGGATGAAGGGTGGTGGCTTTAAACTAAAAGAGCGTAGATTTGGATTAGACATTAGGAAGATCTTTACTGTGAGGATGATGACACACTAGAACAAGATGTACAGAGATGGTGATGCTTTCTCTCTGGGAGTGTTCAACCCCAGGTTGGATGGGGCTGTGAGAAACCTGATCTGATGGAAGGTGTCCCTGCCCATGGTAGGGAGGTTGAAACTACATGATTTTTAAGGTTCCTTCTAACACAAACCATTCTGTGATTCTTTGATCATAAATGAGGTGTCTGACAAGTAGGGGTTCATTTCTGAGCTCCCCCCCCAAAAAAAATATGGCATATTTGACCTATCCAGCCAGCTCATTCTGTCCCAGAAGATCCCAGACACAGGCCATCCAGGAGGTTCTGTGGTATCCTGCATGTTCTGTAGTTGCTCTTCCAGGTCTTACAGAGCTTTTCTTATTATTGTCAGCCTTAAGTGGCTGCCTTGGGTCTCATAGGAAACAGCATTAGACCATTATTGTTAAATATCTAACTTATTCCCTTACATAAACAGGATCCCACTCTTCAATTATTTTAACACATTCAGAAAATTATTTGGATTACTTTGTTAAGAGGAAATATTTCAGAGAAATACTCCTACCCCTCAAGAGATTTCCTTCTGGCAGGAGAAAATTTTGCAAATTGATCAGTTAGACAAAATTATGCCTGTGTTTCAAATGAGTCTCAGCTCCCAAAAAGTTTGGGAAGCTATCTACTGCTTTTTTTCTAAATTATTTGGATTTTTTATATGATGTAGGCTTTTGATAGCCTTTAATCCACTCTGATCCATACTTGCAAGTTTATAACCTCTTTGGATTATTATAAGCAATTAAATGTTATTGGATATCCTGGTGGCAGGTACAGGCAGTTGTACGTATTTTCCTCCTGCTGATACTGGGGGCAGGCTGTTCTCCCTGGAATCTGATGTTGTCAAGACTGTTTTATATTTACAACAAATCAGATCATAGTTTCAAATACTTTTGTTTGTGAAATTCCAGCATTTCTCTCCTGCTACATTGCCACATGCTTCAATATTTGTTCTTCCATACTGCTAAGAAAAAAAATAAATCTTGATGAAAGTTTTAAAATGTCTCATTAAGCTTGAGAGCTTTGGAAGTAGTTTTTCTTCTCTAATGAAAAGGAGACTTATGTATTGTTACAGTTCCACAAGAGTAAATTTCCAGTTTTCACTTTTTTCATCAGGTCTATTTTATTTTATACAATTTTATTTAGTTATTGATGCGAACCAACATAGTTACAAATGCTCACCCATGTTTGAAGACTCGGCTAATAAGTAGATTAGTACATGAAGACAACTGCAGATCTAGTAACAAACTTGCAGGTTTCCTGCTTGTGGATACGCGTTAGTCATTCTAAAAGAGCTCATAGAAACACCAACAGCCTATACCATAGGATGATAATGTACCTTGATGATATTCTCTTCAATTCAGATATTAAATGTCTCTCATTATATAATCCATACCTGTTGCAGCAGCAAATTTGTCCATATGTCGTATTTTATAACCTGTTTTACTTTTATTGCCCCCTGGGACTATTAAACAAGCACAAAAAACAGGGAAAATTTTCTGGCTGGTATATGCGAAGTCTACAGACACATCAGAGGCTCCTCCACAGCCTATCTCACTTTACAACAGCTATGGACAGAAAACAGCAACCCCCTTATAAATTCAACTCTAAGTAATGACCTCCATGTGCTTGAATAGCTTGAGGAATATTAGCTCATTAGTGAAGATACTTAAATAGAGTGGTATGTGTAATACTTCTACCCAAGTGAACTTTTTTCCAGAAAGCTATGCCATGTTTCAAGGAACACAACTGTATTGTACACCGTTAATAGAACAAAGAATGGTATAAACTATAATGTATGTGTAATGTTTCACTTGATTAGTTAAGAGAAATATTTGTACCTGGCCCGTTGTCAGTACTGTGGTTATGTATCAATAATGATAAGAAACTTGCATTGAAGTAAAGTTTTTGGCTGCTCAAATATGACTTCATCCTGAGATACATTAAGTGCTTGTAGCTCCTGTTTTATCTAATACGAGTTTTCTGTTTTCAGCAAGCACTACTGTTAATTCTACCCACCAGCAGAAATGGAAAGCTACGATTTTAAAAAAGTTAACACATTAAACTATGATTGGCTACAAGCCAATTGTGTGGAGGCCTTTAGAGCCTGGTCCTGGTAAACCCAAGGGAGGCAGTCTCCAGGATATAAGACAGTTAGGCAAAATACTGCCAGAAGCAGAGAGCAATGGTGGCAGCAAGCAGCAACCAAGAACAAATACAATGGCAGAGCATGTTGTGTTTCCTGCTTATCTCTGTTTATCAATACAGCCTGAGACTAATGGGCCTTTGGACACAGAATAGCCAATCAGAATGGCAGTGAGTCGAGCTTGACTATATTAGGTGAAGCCGTAGGCTTGCTTTACCCTTTTTAGGGCAGAACACAGGCTTTGCATGAGGCAGGCACAAGTTAAGCGTGTGTACCTTTTATCACAGGAGCAAAACAAGTCTGGGCATGCCAGAGTCCTTAGACTCAGAGGCTCCAGGTTCTTTGTCCTCTTTCCCAAAGCTGCTTCTTCCCAAAATAGGAGGAGGGAGAACAGAAAAACATGTCTGTGCAAGCCAGGACATGTATAAGCCTACTGTGGCCTATTTAGGCCTACCACAATACTTGCTTGATTGATTTTAAGCTAATTCTCAATTATTTCAATGTAATTATTCATTAAATACACCTTCAATAGAGTATTTGGTTCTAAAAAAATCACTAATAATATTCACTATGTTCAAAAGAACATTTTGAGCTCTGCTGTCCTAAATGATACCAAGAAAAGATCTATGAATATTAAAAAAAGAAACAAGTAGAAAAAAGTCTGAACATTGTAAAACAGGCTCAATCACGCTCCCATCACTCTGATTAAATTAATTTCCTGATTTCTTTGAGGATAAACTGGAGAAGGTTTCTCAAATTAAAATGTGGAAGGAGTAGGCCCAGAAAGGTTCTTCTTTGATCATTATTTACACAATTTTGTCATGTGTTTTTCTAAACAGAAAATGAGTAAAGTCAGCATGAAGCTAGTAAGCTTTACAAACACCTTTAGCAAAGCACGATCCAGTTACCTCAGTCATATGAGCTCCTAAACGACAATTCTCTCATTACCTTTGCATAAGATGTGTGGTATATTACCTGCCACATAAACCATCAACACTGTGTTTGTCATGGACATTTCTTTATGCAGAGAAAGCCTAATGCAAAAAATGACTACAAATTATTATATCATACTTACATTCTTTTCATTACACCAGGGTGATTTTAACCAGCCAGACTGATGACACTGAGTGAGTAAGTCAATTGTGCTTTTTTAAAGAACAGATATCTAACTCATCAGTGAACTCTGACTAGAGTCCTTGTAAGAGAACAAAACTCCTGAGGAGCAAAATCCACAATCTAACAGGAAACTCTGCTGTTATACTGGATATGAATATGTGAGGCACTGGCACAGGTTGCCCAAGGAGGTTGTGACTGCTCCCTCCCTGGAGGTGTTCAAAGTCAGGTTGGACGAGGCCTTGAGTGAGCTGTACTAGTGGGAGGTGTCCCTGCCTATGGCAGGGGTTTGGAACTAGATGATCCTTGAGGTCCCTTCCAACCTTACCATTCTATGATTCTATGTAGTATCAGAACTGGAGTTTCCACCATTTAACGATTATTGAATATATTTGTCCATCACAAAATTACAGTTTCCTCCCTTGAAACTGGAATAATCACAAATTAAATGCTTCATTCTGTTTCTTCTGTAGGGTTTCTGTTTCAGAAGTCATGAAAGGTGATTCAGTCTTTCAGGATGAGAAAAAAATACAGAATAATGGACATTTAAATAAATCAAGGATTCAAATTTCATTCTTGGACAAAGGGAAAGCAATACAAGTGTAGATATTAAGGTGAGTTTATACCAATATATATGAATATATAACATACAGAAGGTGTGGGTATGGATAATCAATATATGCTGATAATCTCAAATTAATTCACTTTTGTTTAGTCCTAGTAAAACATATGTAAAAGCAACATCCTCTCTCAGATGTCTTTGCTTTCTCCAAAGCTGCATTAGAAAATCAAGCAAGAAAGTAAAGTGTTTGAGAGCCCCTACAATAATCAGAACTCTATTTTCATAGAAGAATATGCAAGTTGGGTTACAAGTTAACTTCATGTGATATTCATGTCTCCTAGCAGAAAAGGTGCCCTAACCAAGAGATTTTTCTCTTACAAAAGAACCTTTTGTAAAAATTGTAGACAGCGTTCAAGGTAATTTTGGAACACTTATTTGATTTAACCTCTGATATTTTACTCCTGCACCTTGAGAGATTCTCAGTACTTAAACTTCTATATAAATCTCTAAGTGAACTAATTTTATTTTTTTTTTACCAATATATGACAGCTCATTTTTTCTGTTGGATTCTTCACTATTTTCACCTTATTGCAACCTCTTTTACTTTGATTAGGCTTTATGTAGTATATTTTAAAAGCGAATGTCAATCAAAAGACTGGGAAAAAAAGTCAGAACTGAATCATTATCTTTCAGTATCTCATCTAAAATTCTATAATTAGCAAACCACCATTTACAATCTGCTCTTGCTATGCTGCTCTGTTACAATGTCTTGCCAGTCACATAGTTTGCTTACCATAATCTTCTATACAAGTTCAAATTACATTCATATCTAACTGAAATAAATAAATAAATAAGAATTTTTTAAAAAAAAACCAAAATATATATATTTATATATAAAATGAGCTCTAGGGCTTTCTCATTCAAAATAATTTCAAAAGTTCCTGAATCACAATGTAGAAGCCTTAAATAAAAATACTTACAATAGCTGGAGATGTTAACACTGATATTGAAACAGAAACTAAACTGATGTCATTACAATCTGTCTCCTAAAGGTGAAGCTTCTTATTAAATATGTATTTGAAGTAAGACAAAGGCTTTAGGGTATGCTGAAAATCTGCACAAACTTTGAGTGATTAAGTGTTTTTAAATGCTTTTTAATGCTTTTTAATGAATGTTAAGTGAGAAAATACAATAATGCTGCTGAACTGGAAAGGCAGAAATATGGTGTGCACCAGTTATAGAATTTGTTTTCAGGCAAGCATATCCATGTAAGACCTTTTGCACAAAGCTGTAGCTGGACATTGCTAAATCAGCACAATGAAGTTGTAAGAAATTGGCAGATGGGATGAGCAGATAAGAAGTGCAGCTTTGTAGCATTTTGCCTCTTATCTTTCCCCACTTCTGTCTTAGACTCCTTGGGCTGAACTTCTTTTCTGAACAACTTGCTGTTGTTGCTCAATTTTATTTGTTTCAGATCAGAAAAGACTGATAAGATAGTCCAGTCTGACCGCTGGTGAAGTAGAAGACATTAGACTTACTTGAGTTATTCCTCTATTGAGTCAATTGTGTTGGTTGACCAAAATAACCTTGGATAAATTTCTATTATGTGCATTTCCATGACAGTCTATGTGAATTGGAAGGAATTCTCAACCTCTCTTTTAAGTTCAGTACAGCATTTGTTGACCTACTGTCTCCTAATAGAATCATAGAATCATAGAATGGTAAGGTTGGAAGGGAACTCGAGGATCATCTAGTTCCAACTCCCTGCCATAAGCAGGGACACCTCCCACTAGTACAGCTCACTCAAGGCCTCCTCCAACCTGGCCTTGAACACCTCCAGGGAGGGAGCAGCCACAACCTCCCTGGGCAACCTGTGCCAGTGCCTCACCACCCTCACTGCAAAGAACTTCCTCCTACCATCCAGTCTAAATCCTCCCTCTGCCAGTTTAAACCCATTGCCCCTTGTCCTGTCATTGCAAGACCTTGTAAATAATCCCTCCCCAGCCTTCCTGTAGGCCCCCTTAAGATCCTGGAAGGCTACTATCAGGTTCCTCAAAGCCTTCTCTTCTCCAGGCTGAAGAGCCCAAACTCTCTCAGCCTGTCCTCATAGCAGAGCTGCTCCAGCCCTCTGATCATGCTCATGGCCCTCCTCTGGACCTGCTAGAAAGATGGTAGATCTATTTTTCATCGCACTGCCAGTTCAGTCGTGAACAAACCTATTGATATAGCAGAGGTTGTTCAGCAAGAGCAAAAGACCATCTCCTATATTTATGGTACATGGGATGAAAATTATCTTAGATGGTTGTGATTCTCCTTCATTTTTTTAAAAAAAAATTATTTTAATTTTTGTTGGGCTTAGTCTGTGGTTTTAATTAATCCTTTTGTATTTAAAATCAAAATCCCACAGGTTTGTGCAATTTAACAAACAGTCATTCCGTGAAATAAAAAATGGACTACACTTTTATATGTCTTTTTTCATTCTTGTTTGAAATCTCTGTTAGGTATCCTGACACTTTACTATTAATCAGGGGCAAGGAGGAGGATTTATTTTATGTCTAATTAAAGCATCTTAGCACATATTTTTTCTAGTTATGTCCCAGTTTAGGGCCACAGGTACCGAGGACTGGAGGACAGAAATTATATTTACTCCTTTTGGGAAGTAAAAAATGAAAATTCCTCACACTGATTGGAGTTTAAAGAGAGGTTCTATTTACAAGTATATATGTACAAACGTCATTCAGGTAGAATGAATGCATTCATAAACTAGGCCACGACTATCGTACTAAAACCTTCTAGAATCCTTCGCCCCATCCAACATCACCAGGCCTGAGAGTAGACCAAAACTGGCACCCCCACCTCAGGCTCACAAGGTTTCAGCAGGGCACATGATGCAGTTCAAAATTCCCTGCCAGCTAGAAGCCTTCTCCCACACACAACCCATGACATAAGGGACATGCGCTCTTCCCAAAGAGAGAAGTGAAAGGAGAAGAAGCAGAGAGGAGAAGAGAGCATTATCAGCTGTGCACTGCCTTATAATCTATGATACCGGGAAGCAGAATAGAATCACAAAGTTATGATATCCTGGGATGACCAGGTCAGTGTCCTGGGACTCCATCTTTTTTTTTTTTTTAGGACTTTGTAGTCTTCTTAAGGGAATCTGGGCCCCAAAACCACCACAACAAGTAATAAAGTAAGGTATCATCATCCTGTGTGAGATTCATCTTACCTATTATATTTTCCTTTTTTGTCGTTGGTTTGTTTGGGGGGTTTTGCTGTCTTTGGTTTGGATGTTTTGTATTGTTTCTAACTGATGTGTTACACACCATGTCATAGCAAAAAAAGGTTAGGTCATTTATTTCTCTTGAGAGTCATGACAAAATTAAGTAGAAAAGTATATAGAAAATCTGAAACTTTTGGTGAATGACCTTCTGCTGAGACACTGAAACATGTAATGGCTGTGGTGACCTTTAAAAATTATAGTAATCATTCAAATTGCAGCTGGTATGTTCTATTTTAGATATATTAATATATAGTGATCTCCCAATTTTTGAGATATAAAAATGTCTGACATGATAAAACTAATAAGTTTTACATTCCATACAATTTTTAATATCATGCATGGTTGAATTGGAAATACACCTTTCATGTATCCTGACTGAGACAGGCACGAATGGGAGTCTAACTGTGATCTAAAAATCATTGCCAGTCTTGTATGTTGGATTAGCTATCAGTTTTGACATGGCTATTTGTATTTTCTGGAAAGCATCAAGTGTTATCAGTGGAAATCACATTCATGAATATAGATGCTGATCTTCTTTACATATATTTATATGTATATAGAAAACTTAGTCTTTGAAAGCTAATGATGGAAAATTTGCAGATTCTTAGCTCTCGTTCTGTGATGCACAGCAGTGTTAAACAGTGCAATTTTTTAAGACCTAGGTAACAGATACTAAGCAAGTAAAATACATACACACTAGCATTCCTGTGTCTGTGATTATTCAAGACGTTAAATATTACTACTGTTAAAAATAAAAATCAAATATGGTGCAGCATTATTCATTTAAGTATGTTTTCCCTTTTAATAACCAAATAATTTCCACCATTATATAATTTATCTATTGTGACTCTACTGCTAGCCAAGCAATCTCAGCAAACCATAACCAGAGTCATAGCATGAAGATACAAAAAGCAGAATAACAGGGTAATTTCCTGACAAAGATAATTTTGAGAGTGTATCAATCATTTTTGCTTTTTTTTTTAAGGTAGAAATAATATCTACAATTTAGACCAAGCTTTGATGTTCAGAAGTGTCAGTATCTTAGCTGTTCAGACAGATGATAGCTTAATGCCTTTGGCTCATTATCTTTAATTTCAGCAATACTCATCTTCTCACTGTATAATGAGATTTTCCCCTCCATTTAAAATAAACCAAACTGCCCATCCATTAAGCTAAAGATAAAACTTTAGGTGACTAAGACATCATGTGGGAAGTGCTATAAAGTGAAAGGTATAAAAAATTATTCCAGAAAAAAAATCAGACAGAAAGAGAGAGCTCACAATCTACTATATAACATGATTGCTGCTACTTAAATTGTGTCTTTGTGCCACTCCTGTCATACTGTGAAAAGCATTGTGGCAATTAATCAAAATAGAACCAACAGCATGTCAGAAAATTGCCAGCAAGTGGGGGATTGTAAATATTTCCACATACATGACACATGGAAAGATTGGTGGGCGGGAGGAGGTGGGCTTCTTTGATTCCAGTCTACTCCATTCCCCTTCAATAGAACTTGATGAGATAAAATAATATACTGCCTTTTATTTTTACATGTGTTTGTAAACTGAAATACATTTATTTTACACACCTGTGCAACATAAAAATTCTTTACTTAATGTAGCTTTTTTGCACCTGTTGGACTCTCAGAATATGCACTTTTATATTGCATTGTCTTAAGTTACGGTAGATGAAGAAGTTTTTAAAAGACATAAAGTAGGTGAGAAACTGTAAGAGAAGATGGCTAGATCAGTTTGGATCTGGAAAAGTTAATGCTGACACTGAAAAACAGTATCTTTGATAAGATCAGAGTAGCCTTTTGTTTCCTCATGTTTTCCTTATTTCCTCTGGTCATCTCTGCATGGGATAAAACCCATAATACATTTCATACAAAAGTAGAAAAAATGAGCAATTTAAAGTCAACAACAATAGAAAAAGTAGCCTTCCAGTAGCCTTCCATTATCTGAAGGGGGCTTACAGGAAGGCTGGGGAAGGATTATTTACAAGGTCCTGCAACGACAGGATAAGGGGCAATGGGTTTGAACTGGTAGAGGGGAGATTTAGACTGGATGTTAGGAGGAAGTTCTTTGCAGTGAGAGTAGTGAGGCACTGGAACAGGTTGCCCAGGGAGGTCGTGGATGCTCCCTCCCTGGAGGTGTTCAAGGCCAGATTGGATGAGGCCTTGAGTGAGCTGTACTAGTGGGAGGTGTCCCTGCCTATGGCAGGGGGTTGGAACTAGATGATCCTTGAGGTCCCTTCCAACCTTACCATTCTATGATTCTATGATTCTAAGTTTACCCAAAGGTGAGTTTATTTCCCGACACAAATAGATTTTTATTTACTTAACTGTTTATACTTTAATTATAATCTCACACTCACTGTTACCATGAATGAATAACTTCTATATGCTTCATAGATATTGAGAGAAATTTCTTATTCTACAGTCATTAAATTTAACTAAACATCTTTGGCAGTATTTCTGCCTTTTGGTCTCCTGACCACTTTACAACAGTCATTCTTATTAGATTATCGTAACACAGATTTTTAAATTTTTTTTTTACATCTGACAGCTTACAGAATCTTCATATCTAGTATTATTAAAAAATCAATTAGTAGGGACATAACAGCATATATGATGATGTCACTGAATAATTGTCTATATGCATACAAAAATTGTTTGGGGGTTTTCTTCTTTTTACTTTTTTTTCTGTTTAGAGTCCACAGTCACAGATAATTTTTTTTAATTTTTTTTTTTTAAAGAACCAAATGCTTTAACCACATGGGACAATTCAGCAAATTAATGCAACTCAAATTAAAAAAAAACCCAAACAAAGCCAAAAACCAAACACAAACCACCAAACCCAAAAAGCTATGTTAAATCCAACCCAGTTAAGTGCTTCTGTCAGGATTGAAGAATGGTTGCCTAGAAAAGACCAAATAGCCAACTGTACTACTTTTAGAAAACTGCCTGAGGGCTTCTTGCTGAAGTTTTCTGAAGAAGACAAAAGAAGTTAGGTCCATACAGACACAGTCAGACACCCAAATAAGTGTTCTAATTTTCAATTTCTCTGTTCATGAAATGGTGAGTAGGTAACAGCTCCTGCTGCAATGAAACAGGGTTGAGTGACTCTTGAGTCTGGTGAGAAAGGAATAATTTCTGCAGTTTTGTAATGAAGTAGTAACATTCTCACATTTTTCTGTGCATACTTCATTATAATAACACATTATAAAATGCAAGGAATGATCCTGGAACTAGTAAATGCTTCCTTATCCCTTGGAAAGCTCAAGAAATTTATATACAGAGGAGATAAATTTCTACATATTTCAGTGTTCAAGGCAGGAAAAATTTCCATCTTCCATCACGACTGATGAAATTAGAGGAAATTAATACATCTTTTTAAAGCAGGTCAAGTGTATTTCTAAATTATAGTGTCAACGTCTCTACAAGAAGCTGCTAATGTGTGAAGATAGATGATGGGGGTTTCTGAGTACTTTGCTATGAACTCTTATTTCTGAGAGGCTGTTCTGAAAATAAGAATGTGTGATGGTTTGGGAGTTACCCCCCGCCACGCTCTGAAAAGCCCCCAGACCAGACTCACCTGGCTGGAAGTTAAGGACTGAAGCTCTATTTACAGCTCAGCACAANTTTCTTGCCACCTATCTACCTTATCCCAAGGTCTGCCTTACATGCAAGGTGAATTTGGAGGATCAGCAAGAGGGGTGAGAAGCAGAGTGGTTAGTTAGGTTACACAGCAAAGAGGCCAGAAGACACACCAGCTCCCATGGAGAGCAAGACTCTCTGCATTATCTATGTTTGTGCCCTTGTTTTTACATGTCACCAAGCCTATGAGTGAAGTAGACATGACCATTGTTTTCTTTTCACAGCCTATAATCTGATTTTTTTCATTAAAATATTCCAATTAGCCTCAAACCAGCACACTTTGATAACTTCACATTTTTCCCCTAGTAAGGAAGATGTTTCCCAGCTTTCTGTTTCTAGTCATGTTACAGGGGTTGGAACTAGATGATCCTTGAGGTCCCTTCCAACCTTACCATTCTATGATTCTATATTCAACATGTTCTATTCATTCACACTTTTTAAAAAACTCTAATAAGATCAGACTGACAGTGTTTCAAATGATTGTTCAGCACTAATTAGATACAGTTCAAAGAATATTGATGTATGATGCTCAATGATGTACAAAATCTTTTTTTTTTCTTTTCTCTCTCACCTCTTTTGTATAGGTGGACATTAAATTTTGATTCATATCTGTTTTTATCCACTATTTAATGCAGAAATCAGATGGACCATTTGATATGTGTATGTGTGTGTGTGTACACACACACACACAGAGACATATAAAAAATGTTTTTTATTGCAGGGAAGGCTACAACACTCTCCTTATGTTCTGTTAGAACAATTGAGTGAGAAATGACATAATTCTTTTACCACACATTTCATGTAATAAACCTTTACTTCAAGCAAATGCAAGCTATAAAATTCTGTTGATGGGCTTCCCAGATGTTACCAGTTGTACTGTTTTAATAGATACCTTTCTTCTTTTGATACACTTTCTTTTCACTCTTTGACATATATCTTAAACAGAAATGCCTGTCAAGTAACCAGCAGGGTGCAGATGATAAACCCCAATATATCCTTTTACTACACCTTAGATGCCATAAACTATACACAGAGATCAACTGATATATACAGCACTTATTATATATAACAGTGTAGCAGGGAATGGCTAATAGTCTTTTATAAATAAAGAGCACTAGGTATTTTCACAGTGCAAAGGTCAACAGATTAATACGCTGTAGGTTTGTATTCTGTAGCTGGCATATGTTTCCAGCTTGGCTATTACTCTTCTGTAAAGCTGCCAAACGATATCACACAGTTCACAATAAAATACAAGAATCTGAGAAACTGAGCCTGCTGGGGAAAGAGGCTGTCATTCTGAAGAATTATTTTTGTTTTAATAGAAAGAAAAAGATTATAATAAAAAACACCCACAACTGAGGCAATTTATATTACGTAGCGACCTCACACACACACACACAGATTTGAAGGTCTTTTGGATTCTTTCTTTGTTTTGTGTAACCTATCCATCAACTGTAAAAAAGGGAAAAGGAAACTTTACATATTGCTAAATTTCATTCATAGCAAGGCAGAAATATTTGGTCATGTTTGACAAAGTAAAACATTTAGAAATTGGCATAAAACAGAGAATGACACCTCTGCATACGTGGTCTTGCTTAGAAGTGGAAATTGTAAGTTACAAGATTTCTTTTTCTTCTTAACAAAATCTGTATTCAGTTGACTTTCCTATCTAAAAAATATAGTTAAGCCTAGTCTTACACTCAGACAGCACCTTCATAAAAACCGTTCAACATCTTCATAAACGATCCAGACTTGGTGTGGCCCTGGGCAGCCTGATCTAGTTGGAGGTTTAGCAACAAGTTAGCAACAACATAGCTTCTACTGGTCTTTCAATTCCTTCAGCCTTCTGACGGCGAATTTGACTGTCACTGCAGAGGTGGTGTTGTAAATCCAGGCACCACCAGCAACTGTCTTCATGCAACATCCACAGTGCCAGATACCCACAGCCTTCCTCCTCATTTTGGTCTTGCCACAGAAGAAGCAGGTATACTTGGCATGCTGGCTTACTGCAGGGGCATTAGATAAGATGACCTTTGAGGGTTCTTTCCAACAGAATGCAATCTCTGAACCTGTAAATCTGTGAATCTTGTTGATGGGAAACTGGAACATGAGGTGAACATGTCAGAAGGGAAAGTTATTTTTAAAAATTACCTGAAAAATCTTGAAGAGGGAATATGCAATAACTGTATGAAGTTGAGAAAAGAACCACAAAATTGTTAACATGACTTTCTTAGGAGACCTATGGTAGCTCTGCTTGTTCCTAATCCTATACCACTGTAAATCCACAATACTCACATTCAATGATGTCAGTGATTTGTAGCTCTGGATGACTAATTTTACAGATCTGTCCTGTATATAACATGTTCCTTTTATTTACAATTATTAATATTTTATTATTGTAACTTTTTAAAAAATATTTTATTTTGTTTTATTTACTAAAGCATTCTTAACTCATGAGTTTTCATTTTTCTTTTTTAATAACTTTCCTCCATCCCACTGAGGGAAAGAGGGTGATGTGAGTGAGAGGCTTTGTTGAGCTTAGTTACTGGTTGGAGTTAAACCATGACAATCCGCAATGCTATGGTTATAGCTATGCTATATCTACAACACAGTGCTATCTTCTGCAACACAGGAAATCACTGACTAGGTGGACTAGCTGCAACAATACTGCATTTTTCTTGGGTCTCACAGAATACCCATTATTTTGGCGAATGGCCCTAAAACCCATCCTTAGAAAAAAGCACAGGGCTTATCTTAAACTATATTTTAAAAGATCTTTCTGATAACCCAAAGATCTTTCTGATAACCCAAAGATCTTTCTAATAACCCAAAATAATTTACTTCCTCAGAATCCCAGAGAAAGTCTATTACAAAATAAAAATTAAATCTAGATTTCTTAAATCCTAGTATCTTCACTTAGCCCCAAAATCTGATGTATTCCAATCATTAACTGGCTTTGAAATTTTTTTTTTTTTTTTTTNGACATTTATAGAGCCTTACCCAGCATTCCAGAGGTGTTGCTAATGCATCTGACTTTTGCCTTTATAACTATCATTTCAGCAGTGGTGCTTTCTGTCATTGAAGACTTGACTGTATCTTGCAACAGTGCCAACTTGGTGTACTTGCACAATACTCCATCTCTTTTATCTATACACATGTAGCTTATCTGTAGATGTACTATAATTTATGTGATTTATATACAACATGCTGTAAACATTGTGGTTGTTTAAACTAATTTGATTTTCTACAATGGTTTACATTTTGGCAGAAGTTTGGTGTCCATCTCTAAACCCAGAAATGTTAAATAATGAAAAGCAAAACTGAATGTATTTTCCACATTTTATATTTAACTTTTAAGTGATTCATTCCATACTTCATGGATACTTGTTCTTTCTTCATATATTCTCTAGACCCTTCACCAGCTTCACTGCTCTTCTTTGGACATGGCCCAGCACCTCAGTATTTTTCTTGTAATGAGTGGCCCAAAACAGAAAGCAGCACTTAGAGGTGTGATCTCAGCAGTGCCAAGTACAGGGGCACTGGTGAGGCTA
This sequence comes from Eubucco bourcierii, assembly GCA_013396675.1. Lineage (NCBI taxonomy): Eukaryota > Metazoa > Chordata > Aves > Piciformes > Ramphastidae > Eubucco > Eubucco bourcierii. Next base: position 315,974 of record VWZE01011745.1, read on the forward strand.
CACCTCAGTATAGGGAGAAAATCACTTTCCTTGATCCTGCTGGTCATATGATTTCTGATACGATTACTATAGAGGAAAATCCAACGAGCCATAATAAATGATAGGTAGGGTGGAAAACATCGGCTTTGAACCTAAATTGCAAAGTTTGAAATAACAGCTGGTAGTTTTTTACTTGGTTTGCTGTGATTCAGGGAAGAAAGCTCCATCTTCTTCTCTCTCCCTGCCTCCCCAAGAAATAGTGGTAGAGGAGCATTAATACATTGGGCACAGCCTTTGTCTTAATATGGAAGACCAAAATGCTAGTGTGAATGAAACTGAGAATTAATTCATTTCTATAGTAAATGGCAGGAATTGAAATGGACAAAGGAATATTTTAGCTCTATTTAGACAAAGTGATAACTTGCACACGTTATGGTTCTAAACTTGCCCCACCTAAAAGGAAGTAGCAAATGCATCTTCTACTGTAGTCTGTACCATTAATTAAGAACACAAGTCAGTCTGGAACTTTCTGACTGCGCTAAGACCCTGAGCACTCTCATTTCTTGAGAAAGCTAGCTGAAAGTTTTGCTTACTGACATTACAGCTGACACATGGTTTCTTCATAGACTAAGGCCAGTGCAGACTATCCCCATGAAATTGCTTTCAATTTCACTTGACCTTCCCTCCAAGGCTGGAAATTTTTGCCTGTAATTATTCCTATAGGTATTTTCAAACATAAGAGATGGGAAGATAATCTAGGATGTGCTTCACTGGACATCACCTAACATTACTACTGAAGATTTTAGAAGAAGTATAAGCACTTTATGCACAGAGCATTCTCCAAAGAGAATTGAAGATCAGTCTGTAGTTCACAGATAAAGAGAAGTCAATAGCAAGAACCACAAGGACATTCATATTTCCTGCTCTTTTGATTTAGGACTGTTAAAATCTATGTATATCTGAGTCAAAATTCTCCAGAGCCCATCTAATGGAGAATAGCAAGTGTTTCAATTGTGTTGAGTCAGGGAAAGATTTCTTTGTCCTTTTAAACCATATCATTATATTTTCCCTGAAATGTATATGTATTCAACTTGGTGGTCGGTTTTATCTCTTTCTGTGATGCAGTAGAATTTATTGCTCACAAATCATGGTTTTGGCACAAAAAGGAACCAAAATGTTTAAGCACCACATATTGAACCTACAGGACACATATTAATTACACCGTTAAAAGCAGTTGTTTTATGTACGATTCATGATCAAGAATCTATTTATGCAACATTTGTAATCCAAAATACAGCTGCATGGTAATGTTGTGTATTCACTAAAAATTCTTAACAAATGGATATGCATACATAGCAGTATCTCTGTCTTTGTAGGCTTTATGGCTTCACAGTCTAGGATAAGGAGAACTTGTGATTATTCACAGCTCTTCCAAAACCCTTTTTATTGTCTCTCTTTTTTTTTTTCTATTTTTTTCTTTCTTTTTTTTTTTTTTTTTCTTCACAGTGCAGTCTAGCTTTAACTGGTGCTTATTAAGTGTCTAGAACTGAGAACTGAAATACCTAGCAAAGTCTTGGGGTGACAATCTGATGCCTCCAATTACAACATACATAATTTTTCCTATGCTATGTATTCTTTGCTCTTTAGTAATAGATCTTATTATCTGAACTGCAATTTCATATGTAGCTGTAAACAAAAATAGAGCAGCCCAAACCCAAATAAGTCTCTTACTGTATGTTTTTATCTCATTATGTACAGAATTTTTAGACCATGGTGCCCTTACAGATAATAGCCTCACACTTGAATTCTTATATTTGTCTTCTGTTGCTGTTTTACTTTTAACAGGTGAGAGCATGGCAAGTTTCTGCAACTCTGTGTGAAGTACATTGTAAAATATGATTGTAAAGGCATACTGTTTTTCTTGAAATAATCAGCATGGTGCTATGTCTTGGATAATACATGGATGTTTTAGTTACTGCTGAGCTGACAGGGGTCAAGGCCTTCTCTGTTTCTCACATTCCACCAACAAGTAGGCTGAGGGGTGCACAGGAAGATGAGAGATGAAGCATCTGGGACAAATGATTCCAACTTATGAAAAGAAAAACTTCTATACCAAAAGGGTTATCAAAGACTGGAACAGGCTCCTCAGGGTAGTCATTGAACTGCCATCCCTGGCTGTATTTAAAAATCATCTAGGTATGGTGCTCAGTCATGTAGTGTAGTAGTGGCCCTGGTAGAATCAGATGGTTGGATTTGATGATCTTATATACCAATGTATGGAGTATGGGGAATAAGCAGGAGATGGAGATCTGCATATGCTGCATGACTATGATATAATTGCAATCACTGAGACATGGTGGGACAGCCCCCATGACTACAAAGTTGTCATGGATGGCTATATACTGTGCAGAAAAGACACACCAGCAAGGTGAGGCAGCGGTGGTGCTCTCTATGTGTGAGAGCAATAAAATGTGTTGAGTTTTATCCAGGGGGAGGTAGAACAAGTTGAAAGCTTGTGGGCAAGAATTGAGGAAGGTGAAAAGCAGGATGAAACTGTTGTGAGTGTCTACTATAGACCACCAAACCAGGAAGATGTTGCTGAGGCCTTCTGCAGTCAGCTGGAGGTAGCCTCTAGAACACTCTCCTTGGTACTCATGGATGAATTCAATCACCCCAGTATTTACTGGCAAGCCCACACAGCCATTCAATCTAAAAGGCTCTTACAGTGTATCAATAACTTCTTAACGCAGGTAGTGGAAGAACCAAGGAGCAGCACACTGATGGACCTTGTATTAATTAATAAAGGACTGGTTTGGGACATTAAGGTTGGGAACAGCCTTGATGACAGTGATCATAACATAGCAGAGTTTAGCATTATACAAACTAGAAGCAGGGCAATAAGTAGGATTAAAACCCTGGACTTCCACAGGGATAACTTTGTACTGATACTTTTTAGTCTTGAGAGGAGAGACTGATAGGGTCTTAATAGACATTTACAAATGTGTAAGAGCTGGGTGTCAAGAAGGAAGGGAGAGCCTCTTCTCGCTTGTGCCCTGTGATAGGACAAGGGGCAATGGATGTAAACTGCAGCACAGGAAGTCCCACCTCAACATGAGGTAGAACTTCTTTACGGTAAGGGTCACAGAGCACTAGAACAAACACCCCAGAAAGGTTGTGGAGTCTCTTTCTCTGGAGGTTTTCAAGACCTGTCTTGATGTGTTCCTGTGTGACCTGCACTAGATATGTGGTCCTGCTCTGGCAGGGGGTTTGGATGCAAAGATTTTTGGAGGTCTCTTTCAACCCCTAACATCCTCTGATCCTGTGGTATTAAACATCTCTTCTGACTGTAGTTATTCTGTGAAAAGGACATTCCATATCATATGATGGTCATGTTCAGCAACAAAAGGAAGAAGGAAGAACAGGGAGCTTTGGAATTACAGCATCTTCCCAGGTAATCATTATTGCCTACTGATGGAAATTAGCAAATTAATTCCTGATTTTACTTAGCTTGCACATGTAGCTTTTGCTTTAGCTATTAAATTGTCATTATCCCCACCAATGAATTTTCTCACTTTTACCCTTCTGATTGTCTCTCTCATCCCACTGCAGACTACTGAGTGTGGCTTTGTGTGACTGAGTTGCCTGCCTTATTTCAAGCAGAATAGTGTGGAAATACATTTTAATGTGGGAAAAGGTAAAAAAAATTCCCGCCCAAAAAGTATGAATTTCTAAATCCAGAATGTTTTTCATATAACTGTTTTTCATTCTTTTATTCTTCCAGCTCCATGAAGATTAGATCCATGCAAACTTGTACTTAAAATAAACCACTGAATACAGCCCTTGAACTAAGTTTATTATTAAATTTAAGGAAATCCTATTTATTCAAGTAAGTTTACAAGCATAAATGCCTTTAAGTATTTGATTCTATTCTTTCTGTGCACATGGCCATTTGAGAACTTCTTTGTTAAAGCTTCATGTGTAGACAACCAACACAGCCAACATTGTTTCTTCTCTCCCCAGGAGAGATGTAATGGCATTTTAGCCTGCAAGTCAGTCTCCTGAGCAAAAATACAATCAAAATATTTGATTCAAACAACATTATATGTCTTTGATTAATAAGCACAGAATCACAGTGACAAGGTCAAAGCAAAATAAAACCTATGTAATTCGTTGAAAGTCTTACTGGCAGATGCTACATCCTGAAATTTCACAAGATGGCCTCATAAGAAGTTTCAGTTTCATTGCTCAAGTGGACCTGATCCAAATCGCTGGGGGAGAAATTCATCTCACCTAAACACAGGCGTCGTGCATGTAGATCTTGAATCTAACTGAGCTAGTCTCTTTAGCTTCCCATTTTGTTCACTAGAAAGATACAGGCAACATAGCCTCTGATTGACCTATTTTGGATGCCTTTCTCAGAATGAGATCAAGTCCTTCATTATTTTCATAATACGTAGAGATTCATAGTATATAAAGTGAATATAGACAGCTAGTGAAGATGTGTTTAAGCATCAGATATCAATCTTTATTCTGATAAATCCTAAGAGCATTACTCTTAATAGCATATTTATGCCAGGTTAGCACATATCTATAGGTATCACTATATACAAAATATTCAGAATCTTCCAGAAATCCTACAACCTTGTATCAATGAACACATCCTTCCCTGTTTATTAATCTTCTATAACTTTGCTGAAGAGCAGGTGTATTAAGGCAAATGGTATTTATTTGGCTAACTTATTTTCAGAGAATTGTAGAATGGTTTAGGGTGGGAAGGACCTTGAAGAACGTCTAGTTCCAACTCCCCTACCATGGACAGAAACATCTCCTACTAGAAGCAGTTGCCTGAAAACCTCATACAACTTGGCCTTGAACACTTTTAGGCAGAGGGCAGCCACAACTTCTCTGGACAACATTTTTCAGTATCTTTGCACCCTCACTATAAAACATTTCTTTTAATATCTAATATAAATATATCCTTTTTCAGATTGAAACAATTACCTCTTGTCCTGTTGTTACTGAAAAACAGTCCCTCCTTATTTTTCCTGGAGGCAACAGAAGACTGCTAGAAGATTTCCCAAGAGCCTTCTCTTCTCCCCGGTGAGCAGCACCAACTCTGTTATTGTGTTTTCATAGGAGAGATATTCCAGCATTCTGATCATCTACATGGCCCTTCTCTGGACCCCCTCCAATAAATCCATGTCTTTCTTATGCTGGGGGGCCCCAGAGCTCAAGACAGCACTCCAGGTAGAGTCTCACACTCGTGGAGTAGAGGAACAGAATCAGCTCCCTTGACCTGATGGTCATGCTTGTTTTGACATAGCTCAGGACAGAGTTGACTTTCTGGACTCCAGGCATACTTCTCCAAGTTACATTGAGCTTCTCACCAATCAACATTCCCAACTCCTTCTCCACAGGGCTGGTTTCAATCCAGTCATTATCCATCCTGTAGTTGTGCTTGGGATTGCTCGAGCCCATGTGGAAGAACTTGCACTTACTTGTCCCTCAGACAGCTCTTAATCCACTAATCTTCCAGCCTGTGTTTGTGATTAGCCCAGCCCATGCACAGCACTTGGGCTTCATTGGTTGGCATTGACCCACCTCTCAAGCCCTTTCCTCAGGCATGGTACATAAAGGAAACTGAAATAGTTTAAGAGAGTCAGCTGTAACACATCCCTTTCCACCAGGGGTCTGGGACAGCAGATGTGTGAATGTTAGGGTACCAAACATGGAAGAAAAAGTAGAGAAAGTGAATCCAGAAAAGAGATGTCTATGCCTTTACAGACCTTATTGCATAAGAAAAAGAAAGGTATTATTATTTCCCATTTAATTTCATGTTTGTTTGCATTATATTTAGCAAATAGAGTAACAATTTTGTCATTATAAGTTGGTAGAGTGTGATAAGCAATTATTTAAAATAGAAAAGCATTTGCTTGCTTCTTTTTATTAGAATGTGAATGTTACTGAAATAGTGACAAGTTCACCATTTAGTTATGGTAAAAATCTATATTAGCCTTTACTTTCTCCTGTGTAGTGAAATTTGCTTCCTTTATAAGAAAGACTCATTAATTCATGAGTATAAATGAACAGGATAGGGTCAGATGAGTTCTGTTACTGCAGTTGTTCCAGAGACTCTAAAATTCAAAGTTCAGGAGAGCCACTAATCTACATCCTGTACACAAAAGAGAATGTGGCATTATGAATAGCAAATCGAAAGCTTTTTATCTCTAATGTCAACTTAATGACTTAAATATTTCATTTTACTGCAAGAAATCCAAGTCAGGGTAATCCTATGACATGCTATGAAACAAAATCTAACCTTTTTTAAAGATGTAAGCACTTTTGGTGAGAACCAGAGACATGAGGAGAGTAAATATGAACAATGACCTGATGTCAGCGAGTGCTTTTATTCACTTGAAACTAATGTTAAGCTTCACTTAACTATCATATTAAAATAGTTCTTGTCATAGTAGGACACTTTTATTCTTCATGAATATAATGAAGTGGTCTTATCTTTGAAGCACATCAAAGCATTTCTGAATGAGTATAGAAGACTTTGTGGTGCTTTCCTCTAACGCAGTGACAAAGAAATTCAAGGTAGAATATAATGTTATCCTATGTGGATGTTCAGACTGAATGGGCAGATTGATAAATGGTGAAGAAGGAACAAACTTTCATGTTCAAAATCCTGCATTGATAAGCAAAAATGTTTGATGTGTCATCTGGTTACATTATGAGCTAAAGAATGGTTTCAATTTAAGTGGCTCCCCTGAATGCTCAGTCAGTTTGCATTTAAAAAATGTGAGGGAATTTTCTCAGAACTGATGAATGTGAAGTGTTCATAGTGGGAAATAAGCAAAACCATAATAGACTTTACCCTCATTTGGACTGTTTTCTCCTCCTTTGCCCAGTGACCTCTGTAATCATAAAATGATTTGTTTTTTTTCCTTTCCTCAAGTCCAGCTTCTGAGAACAGGTCTCCAGTCCAGTAGTAGTATCATTTTCATAAAATTGTCACCTTTCAATCAGTGACCCTGATGGTACCATCAGTTGTTTTATCAGCTGCTCCAGTGCATGGGCCCGGAGTCCTCCACAACCTGACCCATCCCACCAATGTCACTGATGCAAACAGAGGAAGCAGCAGGAGGGTATCACCATGCAATCATCAGCACCATTCCTTACGGGCCAGCCTTTGCATCTGGGTATTCCTCATCACACCCATCTGTCTCTTGCCTGTCATTCCAAGTTACCCTGGCTGGGGAAGTACAGTGTCTTCCTTTGTTGCCAAGAGGAATCCTTGCACCTCCCTGTGGGAAGTGAACACCCACATTCTGAGGGCAAGAGCTAACTGGAATCCTCATGGGGCTGTTTTCTCTACCACAATTCTCAGCTGCCTCAGCTTCCTGTGCTGCCTTGGATGAGCAGTGGCCTGGCTGTGTGAACACCCACAGCACACCTGCTGCCAAGAGACCTGCTGAGTGTGGCAGACCTCTTTCAGCCTGAGGATTGCAGCTGAGGAACATAATCACACAATAGCCACACCAAATGTGGTATCTCCTGATCACACCATGTTCTCACCCAAAAATAATCCCAGGCCTGAGATCTTTCAACTCTGCCCAGCCCCACAGGCTGCAGCCCTGACTTGCTATGGTCCCATAACCATGTGTTTATCCCAGACAAATAAGCCTTGCCTATATGACTCCAGCAACTTTGCTGATGTATTTAAGAAAGGGGAAGAAACCCTGCTACCAACTACCTGCATAACCACCCATTGCCCTGATACCAGGAAAGAAAGTATCTCTTGGGCATGCTTGGATGTCTTGTCACATCCTAAATTAATTACCCTTGAGGTGTATCTTAAGAACAGTCTGCCAATGATCTACATCTTCACTTCTCAAGTGTCCTCATATTTTTCATCAAAAAGAAATATGGGGATCTTAGCCTGGGAGAGGATTACAGACATGCCAGTGAAAAACCATTCACTCCTCACCTCTCCCTCCAGAACTCTTTGAGTATTTCCAGGGGCTTGACAAGATGAATGACCAAGGTGGATTTGGCAAGACCTTACAAATCTGAAAAGAGAATGAGTGAAAGACTTCTTTCTTCACTAGGCATGGGCATTATAGGTACCCTATGGTGGTGCTGGGTCTCCTCAAAGCTCCATCCACCTTCTAGAACATTTTCAACTTCACAGCAGAGCTGTCGCCCTTGCAGAGAAATAAAATGTCCAAGTGACTGTGGACCTGTTTACCAAGAATGCTCACTTTGTACACCTCAAGAAGCACTCGGGTTCACAAGCTGCTTTACTTGTCCTATAGCATGATTCCTGATGCTATGGCCTCCCAGGTAGCATCACTCTGTTCACAGACAGATATTGGAAGGATCTCACACAGACTATCTTCCAAATCCAGACACTGTTAATTGTAAGGACACCTCTTGCCAGCAGGCCTGACTGTCCCTGCCAAGCCTCTCAGGGGCTCCCCCCACCCTTCCCATGGCTCTGGATCCCATTTCAGCTCAGGCCGGGGCCATTCATATTTGTAGTGAGGACTAAACATTTTCAAAAGAATAACACATATTCAACAGTCAGCTTCACTTTTGCCATAGTTACTCTACAGTCATGGCCAAATTTTCCAGTCTCTTTTCCTTAGAACAGGAGATATTAATAATGGAAACAGAGGAAAACTCTACTTATTTTAAAAAGCAACATTCTCAAAGAATATTGTTGTTCTATTTTAACAGCTTTAATAAGCTACTGTTGTAAGTGGACAGAATAAGTGCATAGGATGAGCAAAAATGGACGTTGGATGTTAATTTCCAGGAATTAATTCAGTGTATCTTCCTTTCAAGACTTTTTTATGTTAAGAAATACCATTTACTGCAATAATACTATGCCATAAACAACAGTATTAAAGCTCTTGTAAACAAATGTTGCTTGCAATAAAGTCTACTAGATAATGACTGACTAAAAAAAATAATAGTTCTCAATTTGACAAAACAAAATATACTGGCAATGAAGTATAAACCACAGAGAATGTCACTCTCATTATATTTCCCCCTTAAGTAAAAACTTGAGGCTGTTTTGCAAAACTGAATATCTTTATGTCCTCCTTCTATAGCATTTCTAATTGTTTGCAGTTGAGGCTGACTTTTATCCAAGTGGTTAGTAATGAAGTGCCTACTTCATCACTACTAAACTCAGTCCTCAAGCTGCACTCAATTTTATGAGATCCTTTTATTTCCTGCAATATTTGGGGTGGAGAAAGGAGGGAGAGGAGGCTAGAGGGATATTTAACAAAGGTCTGTGGCTGTTGCCAAACAAATGTGAAATGAGCAAGACTGTGACTTTCAATATTTTCATCCCAAGACAATACGAAGCAGCATTGCTTCCCTGCAAGGAAATCCCCAGGGAGACATTGTACAAATAGCCTACAAACGCTGTAAGGAGTTGCAGTCTGCAGGGTAGAACTGCCTTGCCTTGCTGAACAAGAAGTGGGGTGAATCCTGTCCATAACCACTCGGGGAAATTCAGTCCTTGACAGTGTCCTCTCTACAAGTCATTGCCTAATTATATTCTCTGATGGCAAAATAGTGTTGTGCAAATCATAACTACAGAAGAATGAAATTAAATAAGATGGTACGAATTGAAAAGAAGGCTACCTCACTTCACACAAGTCACCCTTACACCAACCAAAGGAAGCAGTGCAAAGCAGAGCACCATCAAGCTGTAAACTGATGTTGCACAGCACAGAAGGAGTGTTCTAGTTCATGTGTGGGAGAAAGGGAAAGAGTAAAGGGGAAACTGAGTTTATGGTTTCATCAGAATGCATCTAAGTGCCAACAGATTTTGGACTATTTCATCAAATACTTAGATGCCTCTGCTGTCCTTTATTTTAGGTCAAGCACATGCTTTCTTAATTGAGGCCAAGAAACCCAGAAGGAACATGTGATGCAGTGAAGAGGACCATCAGGGAATTTGAATGCTACCTGAGAAACTTGCCTTTTGTGAGATATCACAGACGAAGAAGCATTAAAAAAAAACCAAACCAACCAACCAAAAAAAAAACCAAAAACCCAAAAAAACCACCAAACCCAAACCAAACAACAAACAAACAAACACATAAAAAAACCCAAACCCAAACAAATGTACCCCACCCATCAGTCTTCCTATTACCTGGCATAGTTGTCTCAACCAGCAGATGGTCAACCGCTTCAGGTATCCATAAATCATACCAACCTCCTTCCTTTTCCATTAGTTGGTTTGTGAGCTACTATGATATCATTGTAAGCTAAAAGTCTCTGTATCGCAGCAAAGCTTCCTATAAAAATGATCTCATCTTCTAAACAACAACTATATTGTAACAAACTTTCATTGTCTGCTGGGGAGAAAAACACAGTAACTAGCAACACATCAACACTTAGGAGAAATATCAACTGAGGGACATAATATGCAGGTTTCTTTAGCATTCAAAAGCAGGGAAATATCTCACTTTTTAATGCAAGAATTTAAGTGAGCCACCTCAAAGCTCTCCAGATCCAAGAGTCTGGGGATTTGCACTCTCTGTGTCTTCTTTGGTTGTAATACATGAAGTGTTTTGCTGCCATGGTGATAAACATGTCCATCCTGATTTCCCTCTTGAGAAGACAGAGGATGAAAGAGCATTAAGTTACTATAGCTATTGGATGGTAAGTGTCACAGGGAGGGTGAAAAATTTATCCATTGTTTGGAATTATAGATCTATTCTCATGAAGAATGTGCATTTATTTTACAAATTGTTTGCAGGCAGTTGCAGTTGGTGCCTTAAGAGAATATCAAATTCCAAGCAATTTGAAGGAAAAATTAGGACTAAATATCTTCTCAATAGTTGGTTTCGTTACATTTTTATTCACCAAAGAGTGATTTGGGTTTTTTTGATATGAAACAATGAGACTGGTAAAGTTTCTTTTCACTTTTCATAGAAGAGTAAAAATTCATCTGGAAAACATTAACATGAATTGGAAACAATATCTTAAGGTGTTCCATTTGTAGATTAAATGTATGTGCTTCTCTGTTCAGATCAGAGCTAATACTGCTCATAAAATCAAAGTACAGGAGGGAATAAAAAATGGAGATGAGAAAGACTGACCTTTTTTTTTTTTTCATTTTAAAGGAATGGGGTTTTGTCTTTTTCTTCAAAGATGAGGTACACTGGAAGTTTTTTTTTAATTATTTTTATTATTATTTTATATTTTTTCTTTCTGAAAATCAAGCTTTTGATAATTCAGATATGGAATATATAAGTAGTATTGGAAGAAAGGATTTCTACGTGCGATAGAATTTTGTCTTCTCCAATTTTAAAATGCCTTGGGTTTGGTTTTTTTGTTTGTTTTCTTTTTTCAGAAGATATAGAAACCCCACAAGGGGATGTTGGCTCAGCTGTGATTTAGAGGGAAAGTCCAGCATTCTTGATAACCGCCTGAGGTCTTATGACCTTGATGGTACATCAAGAATCTTATTCTAAGCTAACTGAGCATTTTATTGGCCTAAATAGATGCTACCTAGCCTGAGAATGGTGTATTGTTCATAAATAGGATGCTAAGGCTAGAGTACAAGGATCAGCTTGAGTGAACTGCAGATAATCTGGGGAAAAGGAGGGTGATGTGAGGCCTTATCACTCTGTACAACGACTTGAGAATGTAGTTAGTTAGATCGCCTTTCCCACATAACAGGTGACAGAGCAAGAGAAAATAGCCTCAAGTTGTGCAAAGGGAGGTTTAGATTGAATATTAAGAAAAAATATATCTTCATAGAAAAGATTGTCAAGCACTGGAACAGGCTGCCTATGGAAGTGGCTGATTTACCATCCACGAAAGTATTTTAAAGAAATTGTTTGGGAACACTAACCAAAACATTAGATAAGTGAGTCTCTCTCTGTCGCTTGCTGGAACAGCAGCTGCTGGGGGATCTAGCAGCTTCTGGTTCTTGACTCCTCTGCCGATTAATTTTCACTAACCACTTTTCTTCTAACCTCCCTGGCTGATCCTCCTAATTTACCTTGCACGTAAGGCAAACCTTGGGGTAAGGTACAGGGGTGGGGAGAAGGTGGAAGGGTGGTTGGGAACCCCTCCTGGGGTCTCTGATTTCTGGGAGGGGAGTTGTGTTTCTGTATTACCTTTTACTTGTGTATTTCTGTAAATATTCCTATATATAGTGTATATATCTGCTTGTACATTGTGCTGAGTTGTAAATAGAGCTTCATCTTTTAACTTCCAGATGGTTGAGTTCTAGTCTGAGTCATTTTACAAAGTGTGGCGGGGGGGGGAATCCCCAACCTTCACAAGTAGAAAAAACATGAATTTATTTTTCTTGTGTTGTCAGTGTAAAAGTAAACTTATAAACGAGCTAAAAAAATTCACAGGCAAAATGAACATTTTCTTTTCAGATTTCATACTTCTGCATGGACACACCCAGAGCCATAAATAACTTTGGAATATGACTTCTTGTCATTAAGTGATGCTGAGAGAGAAGATTTGTGATTAAGTATCTTTTATGAAAAGATGGAATATGTCTGCTTTCATAATCCCTGGACTGTTCAATATAATTTATTTTTGGGAGAACTCTCTGATAATCTGAAAATGTGTTTATTATATAGGAAAAGTTCAATGTAGTGTGGAAGAAAGAAAAAAATATATTATGAGCTACTTAAAACAACAAAGGAACAAAATGTGAACAGAAAACTTGTCATAATAGCTCTAGTTCTGTTTGGACTTAAAGTAATCAGAGTTTACAGAAAGATAAATGTGAACAAGATCTGATTTTGTGTTTCTGCAATGTCTTGTGGATGAGAATCTTCTGTTCCAAATGTAAAACGCATAACATCATTTTATTAAATAAGCTAAGCATTTTTTAACATAGTGAAAACTCAATGAAGTGTGATATCAGTGAATAATTGCATGAATTAATATTCCAGATAGCGCCCATTTGATTTTAATGTGTTCCTCCTCCCCTCAAAAACAAAAATATACAAAAACACTGCTATGATAACTTTAACAAGGCAGAAAAATTAATACATTTAAACACATTACAAGAAAGATATTTTTCTACTGGAAGGGCATGGGTTGAAACAGTGCTTCAAACTTGTTACTATCTTGATATCACATAGAAAATAAATGACAAAACTGCATATTCTCAAACAGAGATCTGATTTGTGAAATGTTGCTGAAGAGCAGGGACAGTTTTCTGACAACTGAGCAGATAACTCTATCACACATCACATCCTGGTCACCAAACTGGAAAAACATGGACTTGATGGGTGGACCACTCGCTGGATAAGGAATTGGCTGGATGGTCGAACCCAGAGAGTGGTGGTCAATGGCACAATGTCCACCTGGAAAGTGCCAAGTGGTGTCCCTCAGAGGTCAGTGCTGGGACCAGTGCTGTTTAACATCTTTGTCAGTGACATGGACAGAGGAATGGAGTGCACCCTCAGCAAGTTTGCAGATGACACCAAGCTGTGTGGCACAGTCAACTCGCTAGAGGGCAGGGATCCATCCAGAGGGGCCTGGACAGGCTGGAGAGTTGGGCCCAGGCCAACCTGATGAAATTCAATAAGGCCAAGTGTAAGGTCCTGCACCTGGGTAGGCACAATCCCAAGCACAAATACAGGGTGGGTGGTGAATGGCTGGAGAGCAGCCCTGAGGAAAAGGACCTTGGAGTCTGGGTTGATGAAAAGCTCAACATGAGCCTGCAGTGTGNTGGAGCCCTCAGGAAAGGAAGGACATGGAAGTGTTGGAGCAGGTCCAGAGGAGGGCCACGAGGATGATCAGAAGGCTGGAGCAGCTCTGCTATGAGGACAGACTGAGAGTGTTGGGGCTCTTCAGCCTGGAGAAGAGAAGGCTTCAAGGAGACCTGATAGTAGCCTTCCAGTATCTGAAGGGGGCCTACAGGAAGGCTGGGGAGGGACTATTTACAAGGTCTTGCAATGACAGGACAAGGGACAATGGGTTTAAACTGGCGGAGGGGAGATTTAGATTAGATGTTAGGAGGAAGTTCTTTGCAGTGAGGGTGGTGAGGCACTGGAACAGGTTGCCCAGGGAGGTTGTGGCTGCTCCCTGCCTGGAGGTGTTCAAGGCCAGGTTGGAGGAGGCCTTGAGTAACCTGTACTAGTGGGAGGTGTCTCTGCCTATGACAGGGGATTGGAACTAGATGATCCTTGTGGTCCCTTCCAACCTTACCATTCTATGATTCTATGATAAGAAATGATGCAGATATTCGGTAATGTCACAGGTGTGTCACAGTCTTCAAGTTAGTATAAGGAATCCCAAAAGATGCTGCTTCTTTCAGTATCTATGTAATCACGATACTAATGGAAGGAAAAAGCATTATGGTTCATAATTTCTAATTATTTCTTGAGGTTTCCTTTTCCATACTGATTTAAAAGAATTGAATCCCTGTTCTTTGCATAAATGACTGTTAATCCAAATTCATCTGATACTGGTCTGAAACTTGAATGAGATGGAAATATTCAGCATTTTCATTTCTACTTCACATATCCATTTTGTGTTTAGTACACATGATTATATGATTTTCATTTTCTGGTTGTTTCATAACTTCACAGGCTAAAACAAATTGTATGCCAGTTTTGCTCCTTTAATAGAAACTCAAAGACAAAGCTCTTCTTTTTATTTTTGTTCGCTTTAACTTCAGCCTGAGTTCTTCTAAGGTCATAGTTCTTTAGTCAGATGCAAACCATCAAAAAAAGTATTAATGTGCATGCTGAACAAACAAGACCCCCATATTTCTTTACCATTATGTGTTTTGAAGTCCCTAGTGTGTTACTTACCCAATGAAGAAATGAGTTTCACAATTTCTAGAGTAGAAAAACAGAACTGCAAAATAACTCTCGGAAGACAAATAAATCTGCAGAATTGTCATGTGTTCAGATAGCTGAACCAGCTAATGGTATTCAACACCGTGCTGACATCATGCCAGTTTTAAAACGAAAATGCTGGCTAGAGAGAAAGATCATTCTGCTTTGTGCTCGTTTGAGCTAATTGGAATATTTTAATAGAGAAAATTATATTATAGGCTGTGAAAGGAAAAACATGGTGATGTCTACTTCACTCATAGGCTTGCTGAGATGTTTAAGAGAAGAAACCAAAATATAGATAAGGCAGTCTGTCTGTAGGGGCACAGCATCTCGGTCTAGTAGCTTCTGGCTCTTTCTCCTCTCTGCTGAGCAATCTCACTAATCACTTTTCTTCTAACCCCCCTGGCCGATCCTCCAAGCTCACCTTGTGCCAAAGGCAAACCTTGGGTAAGATATAGGGGTGGGGAGAGGTGGAAGGGTGGTTGGGAGCCCCTCCTGGGGTCTCTGATTTCTGGGAGGGCTGTTGTGTTTCTGTATTACCTTTAACTTGTCCATTTCTGTAACTATTGCTGTCTATAGTGTATATCTCTGCTTGTACATTGTGCTGAGCTGTAAACAGAGCTTCAGTCCTTAACTTCCAGCTGGCTGAGTTCCAGTCTGGGTTATTTTATAAAGTGTGGGGAGTGGGGAACTCCCAAACCATCACATACTTGTAGTTCAGATTGCAATGTGAGACAGGGGCTTTCTTCTGGTTTTCAGTTTTGGAGTGCTAGCCTCTTCACTTTTTGCTGGCAGTGGGCTTGGGGGGCTTGCTTCTGCTTTTTGCAGAAGGTATTGTGCACTGCATTATTCTGCTAAACTCTCCTTCAGTCCACAGTGTTTTGGGGGGTTTTTTTTGTGTTTCCCTTGCTCCCAATCATGGGGGTGAGTCTTGTTAGAGCAGACTTGTTGGAAATCAGCCACTGGCTGAGTTAAACTATAACAACGACGAAGTTGTACTTTAATGTATGCATGACTAGAAATGTTAGTGCCATTCTTACCATTGCTCAAAATGGCACCTCATAGGATTGCATCTGGTCATGATCATAATTCAAACCATTTCATCTGTATCAAAAGTACCACAAGTGTCTTTTTATTTCAGATAATAATGTTAGAAATATCAGTACATTAGGGGAATTTGTTTACTTGGGCCTTCAAATGGCTGTCAGGTACTGACGACTTTATGTCATAGAAGAAATCCTGAAATCAAGCCAAAAAGGCATAGAACCATCTCTTTTATTTTGAACATTTAAATATGAGGATATAGGGAATAATTTCTAGTTCAACACTACTGTTTAATGTATTTACTGGTTAACTTGCTCAGAAATAGTTTATTGGAACACCCAGGTTGAAAATACCACACATGACACAATTTGTATGGAAGAATGGATTATCCATATTACTTTTCAACACTCAGGAGTGTGTATCTTTGTAGTCCTGTTGGGGTAATAAATAACATTCATAAAATTAGGTCCAAATCAATACATCTGTGTCCCAGGTTTGGAACTATAAGGTTAAAAAGAGTCCTCAGGGGACTGGAAGATTGTTATTCAATCCCATAATTCTGCTATCTCTTCATAAGCTCACAGCAAGGCAGCTTATTCTCCTTTCCTCCCCCTCCAGTCTTGTGCCAGGCAGGAGCTCCCTTATCAGGATAAACATGTAAGGATAGGCCTTGTTTGGGGCCTCCAGAGGCTGTGCTTAGGCCTCTGGAGGATGGCAGTGGCATGGCAGGGGGGAGGACTGGAGCACTGGGGATTGTAGATTTAGTTTCGGGTTGGGTGAAAATTCAGGGGGTTCGCTAATGACTTGTGTATCTGCTTTGTAATTTCTGTCTGTAACACTCTCTCCAAATACAATTCTGTTTTTTCTCCAATTCGTTTGAGAGCTTCACTCTGTCGGCTCTTTAAACCCATGACAATCTGAAATGTGAAAAGAGGATGGTCTGTCAATAAAGAACACAACACAGGAGAGAGATCTAGGTCAAGCTGCCAATACAATTGGGATGTACCAAGTAATGAGGCAGACCATCTTTAGAGTGGTACAATACTGCCTTTAAAGGCCTTCCAGATTTCCCAAGATCTTTAGCCTTTCAGATTCGGAACCCATCTTAATGTCATCTACTACTTTTGTGAATACAACAAAATCTGTTTGCCTAAAATACAGAGTCTGCATCCTGTTACTCTTCTCTTTCATTCAAGATCACCAGCTGTTATACTGAATGGCACCACAATCAAAGTTATCACCAGTTATATGTCCCTAGTCATTTCTTCCTTGCCAGTGAATAGCATATCAAGCTGTGCATATTCCTGATTGGCCCAACACGTATGCCCTTCGGGAAGCTTACAGATCATCAAATCAACCAATAATTGCATCTTATATTCTACGTATAGATAATTTAGATGGCTAGTGGAGGCCATCTGCTCTGATCTCCTACTCAAAATGCAGTCAACTTCAGTTACATTAGACTGACCAGGGGGACATTGTCCAGTCAGATGCTGAGTATCTCCAAGGATGGAGACTCTACAACATCTCTGAGCAACCTGTTCCAGCATTCTTTTTTCTATATGCTCAGCTGGAGTTTTCTTTGCTAAAACACTCATTTGTTGCCTTTTGCTGTTGTCACCCACAAAGAGTCTGGCTCTGCCTGTTGCCTAAATACCCATTAAACAGTCCAAGGCAGGAACAAGATTCCCCTGAGCCTTCTCTTGTCCAGGCAAATTACAAACGAAGATACACTTTAGTATTATGACGTGGAAGGCTGGACTAGTTGCCATTCTGTAAATACAGGCATAATTAATGCAGCTTTGGAGCTGGAAACATCTGTTGAAAAGATAAACACGTCAATTTAAATGTGTTAATTCTCTGTCTTTATAGATTCGATTTACCTTCCTTTTCTTCTCTGCCTTCCTAATTTAAGTGAATGTAATTTGTTGCAGTTATTGACATTATTGTGCATTGAGCATTTCATATGACACTGAACATAGAGTAATCAGTATTTTTAGATGCAACCTCTGAAGTTTAGATATATTAATAAAACTTTTTTTCAATGAATGACAATTATCAGTTAAGCCATAATACAGCTTTTGGTTGTTGTTCAACATATACAATCTCCCCCATTTTTCTTATGCTTATGAAACCATTTTTACTTACCTTCTGTTTTATTGAATTAAAGGTATTTCACACTTTTCTATACAATACTATTCTTGACTATACTCACAAAGTTGTCCACATGACCACGGATTACTTGTTCTGTCTCTGAAAGACTGACCTGTTTGTACCTAAAATGCTCATGAAAGGTATTTATGTGTGACACTTTTGATGAGGTCTAGGTGATAACTAAATAAAACAAATAAATAGCCCCAAATAAGTTACTTTTCACATTTTTTTTTCCTAAGGTTTATTTGTTGGCACTGTATTTTCCATCTATTCTTTTGCTTCCACTCTACTTCAACTTACAGTGATATATTAATCTGCCCACCCAGATGCAGACAGCTTCTGTATAAGAAGAAAGATTGTCCAGAAAGAATAACTAGTAAAGTTTCCTGACATGTATTACTTCTTTCAGACAGAAATAAAATTTTAACAAAATGGATAAAGATTACTACCAAGAGAAAACAAGAAAAGGAAAACTAAATCCTGTATATTCTGTTTATTTAAGGAAAAAGGATACAAATTTGTCCAGCTGGCAAGAAACTACTACCGTATAGAAAAAATAATATACTTATTCTACTTATTTTTCTCCTATTTTTAATTGTTTCTACTTGCTCTATAATGTTCAGAGCCAACAGGTCAGCATGCTCATAAGGTTTCAATCTACTTCTGTGTGCACCAGGGAGTTTACTTACATGTTCTTTGAACTGAGATTAATAGCTTAGCTAACCCTTTCTGATCCTGACATTTTGAAATGCTTTTAGGAATATCCATCTGAACTCCCTTCTCTATTGAGGCCTCCTTTACTTTCTACCTTTTGATGACTTTCAGTGTTATTTTTTTATGACTGAGAGTATATGGATCCTACTGGGTTAGATTTCATTTCAGCTGACCTCCATTGATAGTAAAAGGAGAAAGTGTGATTCTTTTTTTGTTAATACTGAGTTGTTCCCTGAGTGAATGAATCTTTCAAGACTAATGGAAAATATATCTATGTATTAATATGTACATTAAGTATTAATATGTATATTAATATAATACACACTGCTTTGTGGTGATGTTAGGTTTCTTTTCTGTGATTCTTCATAGTATATCACAGAATCATAGGATGAGCCTGTGATGTATGATCCTGCATCTGATCACAGAAGCAAATTAGATGCATAGAATGTCCCTGATAGAGGTTACTGCTTTTACAGAAGACTGCTCTAATGCCAGTCAAGCGTCTGAGTGCTGAGTGGAACCTTGTGTGTACATGCAAGGTGCATGAGTGAGATAGGAGAAGCCAGATACTTGCAGAAGTGGTTAATTCCCTGCTCAACATGTAAAGTCTTCACACTAGCTTTGGGATCTAGACGGTTTCTTCTAGATCAAGAAGTATGTAATCATGATGCCTTGTATGGCTACTTAGAAGAAACATTTTCTGTCCTTAAAATGGGAGACAAATTAATCTATTTTATTTTGTACATAAACATGCAAGGAGAATTTTCAGAAATTCACAGTCTACATTTAACTGTCACAGTAAAAGACAGAGTTTTACAGCTGATCTCAGTAGGAAGAGAGTGCAGGAAATATCAAAGGCATTTTTAAAACTCCACTCCCTTATATTATATTGTGGATCAATAATAGAAAAACTGACAATTTCATAGTTTAGACCATAGGCACAGTAAAGGAATTTAATTCTATTCTGCTGCAAATCTGGTTGCACTGCATCTTACTTCTTCAGTCAGCAGATGTTTCCCAAATCAGAAAATTTGCCACATTTCTAAATACAATCCACAGGCCCTAAATATCAACTACCGTGCATGTCATTTTACAATACACTATTTAATATTTTAAGCAAAATATAGATATTAGACCTTGGGGTTCACAATGCTAGGAGAAACAGCTACATATTCATAGCATATCTGTAATTGGATAGAAAAGACAACATTCTAGGGAAGTGGCAAGGCAAAGTACAGGACAGTTGTGGAAATCAGAGAATCAGAGAATCACAGAATCTTAGAGGTTGGAAGTGACCTCCAGAGAGCATCGAGTACAACTTCCCTACCAAGGCAGAATCTCCTAGGGTAGTCTGGAAAGGAATGCATCCAGGTAGGTTTTCAAAGTCTCCAGAGAAGGAAACTCCACAGTCTCTCTAGGCAGCCTGTTCCAGTGCTCTGTCATCTTGACTGTAAAGAAATTTCTCCTCATGTTGAGGTGAAACCTTCTATGTTCCTATTTGTAGCTGTTGCTCCTTGTCTTATTACTGCTGGTCGCTGAAAAGAGATTGGCCTCATCCACCTGACAACCACCCCTCAGATATTTATAGACATTGATAAGGTCTCCTCTCAGTCTTCTCCAGGTTAAACAGAAAAAGAAAAGTTTCTTATATTTGTTGTCAAATACAAAGAAAAGCGTGAGGATAAGATGTTTTACACTGCCTGTGTTGCTTTCTCAGTTGTGCTTCCCAAAGAGAATATTGACATTTGCTATAGTCACAAATGAGTGAAAGTAAAAATGAACATATTTCGGATTTTTTAACAAGGTCATGTTATATCACATTTTGCATATTACAAGAAAAAAACCCCAACAAATTTTTTTTAAAATGTCAGTTCTGACAGTCTTTTTTGCGCAATTCCAGAAAATGTCAGAGTTTTATTGCACTACCATAACCTGATATATAAAGTTTTGGCTCTACACTTCACAGTAACAGCTTCCAGTGTGAAATACTCTCGAATGTGTAGTAAATACAGAGTCTATCAGACAATAACAGATTCATTTTAAAAAACCTTCCCTGGCCTGGGGAAGAAACAGCATGAGACAAGAATGGTCACAGTTATGGTGAAAGGCCAGTGTGAGCCCTGTCCTGGTTTCAACTGCAATAAGGTTATTTTTTTTCCTAGCAGTTAGTACAGTGCTTTGGATTTAGGATGAGAATAGTATCAATAACACATGGATGTTTAAATTGTTGCTGAGCACTGCTTAAGTCAATGACTTTTTGGCTTCTCCTACACCCTTGCCAGTGGGAAGGCTAGGAATATACAAGGGGGGACACAGCCATGCTGACTCAAACAGGCCAAGGGAATATTTTATACCATATGACCTCATGTTGCAAAATAAAACTGGGAAGATCTGACACTGGGGTAACAGCCCACTGCTTGGTGACTGGCAAGGCATTAATCAGCAAATGGTGAGCAATTGCATTGCACAGCATTTGTTTTGTATATTATATGTTTGTTATTATTTTACCTTTTCTATTAAACCATCTTTATCTCAACTGACAGGTTTTACTTTTTTTCTGATTAAGTACCCCATTCCACTGGGAAGGAGTGAGCAAAAGGCTATGTGGAGTTTAGCTGCCTGCTAGGTTAAACCACAATAGCCCACTGAAGAAAAAGGAATCCAGGGAAACCAGCTCAGTCAAAACGATGCAAAACACCACCTCGAAGCAGCTAGTGTACAGTGGGGATGCTAGTTACCCTTGTTGTTTAAGCACAGGATATTTGGAGCAGTTTTTCCTTCTCTGCTGGGTTGAGAGTGCTGTTTTGACTAAAAGATTTCAAAGACTGAATGAGAGTAATACCATATTTCAATGCTCAGAAAATTCTGGCTTCAGGAAAAGACTTGGATATAGAGTGCTAGAGATTTTCAGAATGCCTATGACAGCTTTGCTGAAACCTAAAGATACAGAACTGATAAGAAAACCCATCTGCAAATGTGGAAGACAGACACTAAGTAACTAAATAACACAAAGAAAGCATGAACTTTGAATTAAAATATCCAAATCTCATTAAATTCAGAGTAAACAAAGTTTTGTGGTGATGAACTAAATGCAGAATAGAATCATGTTACTCAGACTGTATACAGGACATCTGGTGATCTCCAGAAAAAAAAATGGCCATTCCCCACCTCCAACCAACCCCCAACAACTTCCCCAATCTTCCTAAGATGAAAAGTCACTTGACTGGTTGCAGAAGTCTACATTTGTGAGAGGTGGAAATTCATGGAATGCAGAGGGGGAAAGTGCATCTGTAACACAAAGCCTGCAACATAACATGTTCACCATCCACTTCAAGGATATAATTCTCAATTCTCCCAATCACAAATTCCTTAGATACTATAGATGAACACTCAATTCTCCCAAACACAAATTCCTTAGATACTATAGATGAACAGAAGTCAGTCATCTACTATGGCACTGTTTGAGCCTAATTCCTGCCTCTGACACTAATGCTAACTAATGTCCAGGTCACTACTGCTAGTGGAATACCATATTGCTGCTGTTGAATAGGAGCATTTTGCAACAGATCTTGAAAGGTTATATGCAAAAAGTCCATCTGGTACATGTGAGAGAGAAATCCTTCAAACACAGTGTGGCCATAGACCACAAGAGAGAGGCTTTTGAAAGCTGCTGCTAGCTGTCCCCAAATGACTTCAGCATATGCTTTGAAACTCCATTGCCAGCAATTGGACGCACGTCAGAAAAATGAGACGAAGAGGCACATCAGTGACTTTGTACTCAGCACTGCCTTAAAGCATGGAAAGACATCTGAATGAGGGTTGGATAGAAAGAGAGCACAGAAAGATATGGGAAACATAAACCAAAGCAGTTCTCTTTGGCACAGGTTTCCATTTGGACATTTTAAAACTGTGCTGCTATACCACCAAACAGTCAGCAAAAAAGTCAAATTGCACAGTATGGTGTTCATTAATCAGACTTCTGTCCTGCTTGGAAAATATTAATAGTTAGGTTTTGCTGGAATGGGGACTTTTCTCCCACTTCTGGTTGATAATGCTGTGCAGGGGAAGACTTCAGCAGATTGAGTAAAGTTCTATTAATTAAAAACTCTATCCTGTTTGTCTTTTTGTTTTGTTTTGTTTTTCACATGATCTACCACTGCCAAGTCAATTATATTTTTTGATTACTTTTTCTGGCGGGAAATTTCAATATATGTAGTGCAAAAATATAGAACATAAAGACAATGACCAATACATGAGCTGTGTGACAAAAGTATAACCAAGCAGTACAGTAGTTACAGATAAGCTTCTTTTCCCTTTCTCTTATTAGTCATTTATTCCTATTTATATTTTAACATACCTCTTTTGCACATTGTTGTGGGTTTAAAGAGCTGACAGAGTGAAGTTCTCAAATGAATTGGAGAAAAAAAATGGAATTATATTTGGAGAGAGTGTTACAGATAGAAATTACAAAGCAGATACAGAATCCATAAGTGAACCCCCTGAATTTTCCCCCAACACAAAACTAAAACTATCATCCCCAGTGCTCCAATCCTCCCCCTACCCCATGCCTCTGCCATCCAAGAGGCCTAAGCACAGCCTCCGGAGGCCCCAGACCAGGCCTATCCTTACATGTTTGTCCCTATAACACAGCTCCTGCCCGACACAAGTCTGGAGGGGGAGGAAAGGAGAACAAGCTGCCTTGCTGTGAGTTTATGAAGAGATAGCAGAATTATGAGATTGAATAACAATCTTCCGGTCCCCAGAGGACTCTTTTTAACCTTATAGTTCCCAACCTGGGACACACATGTAAAGAGGAGAAATATTACATTGAAATAATTAGGTTCATTCTATCTTCTCCTTGTCCCCTCTAAAAATTAGACTGAAATCAGCCTTCACTTGCAATTGAATTTTGGGCTGGGACAAAAAGTTCTTGAACCTTTAAACAAAGGAACAGAATTCCTTTTTTGTGACTGATACATGATTGCTCAGACACTTTCATACGCTTTGCTTGTTGAATGTTGCCCTGGTGAGTAAACACAATCCTAAGTCTAGCACACCTATCCCCTCACAACACAGGGCAACATTTCGCCCAAAAGATGCATGTCTGGTACATAACCGAGGAAAAAGTAAATTGGTTAATATATTCAGTACATCGGTGAATCAGGCATCTGTGAACAAATGTGTATGATCTGACTGAAAATCACTTTTCCACTATCGGTGTGAATGATTTATATTCAACACCCATTACAGCTGAGGAACAAACCAATATTGCTTGCAAGTTTCTTCAGAATCCTTTAAGCAGAACGAAGAGTTACCACAGAGCACTTTGCACTAAAGGAAACATAAATATGTTTTGTAATGTGCTTCATCACTAGCATTTTCAGAAGGCACTGGATCTGTGCAGGCTTGAGAGAGCAGGGCTCTGAATTCCAGCTAAAGAAACTGCCTTGATGAGCCTGGTGGGTAACCCAAAGGCTCAGACGTTCCTGGCCCTTGAGCCCCCAGCAGGCTGTTGACTCTCCATCCTGGGAGGTTTTCAAAAGTAAGCTTGGGCAAAATTCTGTCTTCTCTGATATGATTGCCCTAATTTCCACACGAGCTTGGAGGGGAAGAACCCCTAAAGGTCCTCTCTCCTCAATATTTCTATAATTAATTTTGTGATACAGATTGCTATCTCTGGATATACAGCAAGGAAGAGAGAAATCACCAAGGGGCAGAAAATCTATGTAGACTAAAAGAAAGTTTTAGCCCAGCAGCAATATCTCTCTGACTTACTGAAAATATGTTTACATTGATAGTTAGAACAATGTTTTTAAGGATGATAATGGTGGCATTCAGGTAAAGTCTAAAGTAAATGAAGGCAAAACAGTAACTATCATTAAAATGAGGCTTAAGAATTTTCTGGAGCTTGTCTTGTATGATGCCTTTGATGTAAATTACTGTATTAGGTGATATTTCATATAGCTAAAATTTACTGCTGGGAAATTCATGTAGTCTCCTTTTGGCAAAATAGTTTGTGTAAGAGTGTCCTGGAAGTGAGAATAAAGCACACCTGAGGCAGAATGCTTAAGAGGGACCTTTTCTAAGCAGATAATGCTGAACGGGAGGGTGAACAATAGTCAGATTAAACTGCAACTGTGGTTTAAACAGGCTTTTGGAGAGGGGAAAGGGTAGATAAGAGACAGCACCTTGAAAAGAAGCATAAAAGAAGGAATTGAGAATGAAAGGAGGGAAACGTTTGGTTTGATATTGAGATAAGTGGTCTCTAGCATTGCAAACTCAGTTCAGCCCAGACAGAGCACTGTCCCACTGTACAGAATCCTGTATCTGGCTAGTGGCTACACATGCAGAGCACCCCATGGGAATGCACTTTTTTCCCTCCCATGTGTGTCAGTGGGTGGTCAGGAGTGGCAGGGACTTGTCTGATGCTGGAGTGGCCAAATATCCCACAGGGAGAATGAGAAAACTGCCATGGGGTTTGATGGTGACCTGTAAAGTCTGAGGGTATGCAAACCTTCCTCTGTATATGTGTGTGTGCGTGTGTCAACAGAGCTTGTGAAGATTAGTTGCAGAAGAACGTTTTGAAATTTCTAATTTTTTTCTAAACTTTATTAGAGGCCCACTATTGTGATTTATCTGTTCTATTACTGTTACTGATCCTCAATGTTTTCTGGTTAATTACCTCTCATTAATAAAAAAATAATAAATAAAAATTATGTGAGTTGAGAAGTTTTCTCCCACAACAGTGGTCACCTGCCAATTGTCATAGAATCATAGAATCATAGAATGGTAAGGTTGGAAGGGA
Source organism: Eubucco bourcierii (assembly GCA_013396675.1). Lineage (NCBI taxonomy): Eukaryota > Metazoa > Chordata > Aves > Piciformes > Ramphastidae > Eubucco > Eubucco bourcierii. The sequence goes on from VWZE01011745.1 coordinate 341,519, forward strand.
CCTCAAGGATCATCTAGTTCCAACCCCCTGCCATAGGCAGGGACACCTCCCACTAGTAGAGGTTACTCAAGGCCTCATTGTCCTTACATGAAATTGTCAGAATTATAATTCCAAGATCAGATTTCAATAGGAAGACTCCTATTACTTCTGACAGGCTTTAGATCAGATTGAACATCATTACTAGTGAAGGAAAGTACATTAATTTAACAGCGAGCATATGGCAGGGGAAGGAAATGTTATTTAAATGGAAGACTGTATAGAGTTGAGGCCCTGGGGCTCAGCATCAAATTAATACAATGACACAGCTTTTACACTCACACTATCTCATATTTGTCCACATCATAGAATGCAGTTACTAAGGGTTTTCTCAGTATCGCTTGAATTTTGTCTTCGCATTTTCATAAAAAATCTTGGAAACCATTCAATGATAAACTAATACAACAACAACAAAATAACCCACAATATGAAAACATCTTAGGATAGAAGTGGATTTTTCCATTGCCAGTTTTAAATACATTTTATATAGACACCTATTTTTAACTTTTCCTTTGGTTCTCGTGAGGTGCCATGGCTCTGATATACTACACTGAAGCTAGAAATCGATTGCTGACTTAAACAATTATTTTAGAATGCAATGATACATTTTAGTTGACATGACTCTCTGAAGTTTCCACAATTCTCTAAAGTTTCCTCTTGCTTACGATACTTTAACTGAGGTAAAAGGAGTGCCTGTTTGTCAGTTTGCTGTTTCTTACATGCTTACTGAACTATGAATTTGCTCACTCTTGCCCTAGTCAGTCAGTGACTTCCCAGCATTTAGCCAATACCACTTCTTAGGAAGTTTGTCTTGCTTTTATGTGGTGGGGGAAACACTATTCAGCCACATTCAGAGTGCTCTGCCAAATGTCTCAGAAGAAACAATAGTGCTTTTCATTCTCAGAGACTATGCCTATACTAGCAGGGATCGACGTACTTCTGAATTCCTGGCTCTGGGCTGGAATAGATCCCAATTACCTTCTGTTTCCATATGGGGCACGACCTGGGCATGCACCAACCTTCCCTCTTCATGTCCGGTTTTACACAGAAAAGAAACGTGGCTTCAGCAGCCAAAGGGAAAACTAAACAAATCATCGTCTGTTGGATCAAGTTCCTGGACTACTTACAGAAGGATGCAGGCAAAATGTCTGTAATCACAAATTTTCCTGCTCTTTAGAAATCTGAGTGCCTAAACCCTCATATTCCCTGTGAACTCAATACTAAATGGCAGTTCTTTCAAATCTAAGGTTAAAATTAAGACTTTGAAGTAAAACACATAAATGCTTTTACCTGTGAGGTATTAATTACCACCCTAAGGATATGGTCATGTGGTCTAAAGAAACCAAGTCACTGAAATGTGAAGACTGACTGCTTGTCAACTGAGCCATTGTATCAGGCAACATGTGTGCATTTACTTTTTCTTGTCAGTTGTAAAGTGGAACATATTCACCAAAGCTAGAAAATCAAGAGAGAGAGCTATTACAGCCACTGGGAAAATGTGTGCACTCTGCAAATCACCCTGTATTTTTTGCACTGAAACATCAAGATTTAAAGACTTCACAAGAACTGGACCAGCCATAGGTCTTCTCCAGGGTGGCCCTCTCCAGCTCTCTTTCCCCTTTGTCTAACAGAGAGCTGGAAATCAATTATTTCAAATGTAAGTCATTGAAAACTCTAACCCCATTTCTTCATTTGCTCTTGGATGACTGCCATGATTACATTGTTTCTACTCAGCAAGCATGGATCCCCTGTATCTTTTAAACAAGTGCTTAGCTCTGTGGTGATATACAGTCCTCAGAACATTTCAACCTGTTACCGCTGTCTAATTCTGCCTTTGCACACCACAGCAAATAATCACACTATTTCCAAAACAGCATAACAAAATGAAAAAAAAAAAAATCAGAACTACAAATGGCTTATAAACTTTTCCTCTCTGTGATTAAGCCTTTGACCATGGTCCTTTTTGTTGGTTATGACTCTTTTCTGCTTTTTCTCAGTTTCTTTCCATGTACACTCTTTTCAAGATGTTTGGTTAGTTAGGAGTCCTGCAAAGCTTGACCTGCACCTTCACTAAGGGAGATCATCCACTGAATTCATCTCTCCTCTGTAAGAGTTCTAATTCAAAGTATATTCCTTAAATTTGTAGAGATTTCTTTTTTTTTTTTTAATGTGAATTTGATAGTGAAAGCAAAGCTTTAACAGAAAGTGTCAGAGGCGCTGGCAGAAGCTTGCTTCAGCAGCCATCAGCAAGTTCCTTCCTTAATGTTAAGATCCTAAAAAACTGGAAATGCTTTTTTACACTCACAATCTGTATGTTTATTCTAACAACTTCCACTGAAGGCAAATTGCAAGTATTTATTTGTTTCAAGTCAAAATTAAATTGTACCACTTCCTTTTTCCTGATGTATTTTTTTATTATTATGTATTTGCATTTTACAAGGGTCCCGAAAAGGTATGGTTTATTCATTTATTCTGCTCTTTAGTTGTCCCAGGACACTACTCTAATATGTGGTACGCTGGATCAGAAAACCTCTGTGATAAGGGAGGTGCGAAAGGTTTCAAGTTTGTCAAGGGTTTTCTCCCTCTTTGCAGGTGCTGTTTGGTTGATTTTCTCACATCTTACAATAGCACAGCTGGATAGTCATGTCCTTGTAGCGGATGGCTTTAGAAATGGTGCATTCTGTCATTTCTCTGTATATGACTCCTTGTTTAATTTTCTGAAGGTTTTCAAAATACAAAGCCAATGTGTAGCCAAATCACTCCATTTTCTTTCCAAGGTTTTTCCAGCCTCACATTTGGGTGTTGTTTTGGGTTTTTTATTTTGTTTGTTTGTTTGTTTGAATTTTATGATCTTTATTCCCTGACTTCTGAAATAGACTTCAATAGCAGATTGAGAGTTCTAGTTGACTGGGGGGGGATAATAAATTAATTCTATCACTAAATATTTAAAGCTACACATGCCTGCAATTTTGTCCTGTGGTTCATAAATGCAGATTAACTCTTTGTTCCTAAGGTAACAATTTTCTTGCTGTAAACCCTTATTTTTTAAGGAAGCCTGATACCCTTGAAAGCCAAATAGATTTTAAAATGTTTCTATAATGTTTCTTCATTATTATTCCTTATTTAGGAAATTAAATTTAGCAGATTTTTACACCTACATTTGTGGTTTAATATATCTGTTGTACTCAGACATGAAACAGCTAGGGGAAAGATGCTCTATGTGTTTGTTAGTCTTGTCTACAAAACACTCTCTAGCCACTGCGAGATGATTCCTAGACAGAATACTAATGCTCTAGTGTATTCAACTATGTGCTACTTCTCCATTGTCATCTTCACTTAACCTCATACTTCTAGGGGTTCACCCTATAGATTCTTAAAGTTGAAATAAGAAAGATTTTTTCGTTCAACTGGTCCTGCCAATATCCCTAAAAGAAGAACATGACTGTCATCTGAGATCAGTGTCAAAAACTAAATACATCAGCCTGTCTCTTCACCACAGCTGTGTAGTTAAAGCACTTCCTCTAAATCCTCAGGCTGGTGGAGCATCTTCAAAACACCCTCAGGCCTGGACTGGAGATACTTCAATGCAGATTATGCTGAAGAAAGAGTAGGATGATGAAGGAAAGCAAAAGGACAAAATCTTAAAAACTAGTCCAACTAATGAGGAGTTACTGATTTTTCTGCTCTTCACCTTAGTGACCTCATCTTTCAAAGATAAAAGGAAGTCTCTCAGGAACACATTTAGCTCTACTCCTTCTGTTTCCTCAAATCATAAATTCAGAGGGTCAAAGTACCACCTGGATGTATCATCACTTTAGTAGAAGTGAATCACTAACTCAGACCAAGTGCCATTACCAGGTTGCAGTTGGAAGGAGGGTTTGTACTTTCATAAGCTCTAGTTTACTGACAAATAAGTAATAAATGTTGTGACATTAGTAGCAGTGTTGCAAGTTGGTGATGATCATATCAGTTATATATGACAGAAATACTTCCTCTATGTTGTTCCAAATGGGTTTGAAATAGATCCAAACCTTTTAAATTGCTGTAATCACTTGAAACTACTCTGCAACGAGGACTCTAATTTTTCAGTGAGGCCCACAGTCCTCACCTTATCACACTTCCCTTTGAATTTTGTCAATTCCAGTGTTTTGTCAGGACCAACATTTGAGCAACCTTTGATGAACATCAGAAAGAACAGTGGTCATTTTTGTTTTCTTGATAGAGCGTTGCTAAATATTTCAGTTACATTTGCAATGAAACGATATTTAGAGACAGGTACCTCAAAGTAATTCTTAAACTATTTTTTTGCTTATCTGGCAGGGGAGACACAATGATCAAGAAGGTGATTTTCCCAGGGAAAGGATTAGGATGTGCTGACCCTGGTGATTTCCTCAAATGTGAGAAACTCAGTTGCATAATCTGTGCTAGTGTGGGACTGCATTTGCACTTTCCCCTCCTGACAATTGGACTTGATGGTCTTTTCCAGAGTTAACAATTCTACAATTCTGTAGTGGCCCTACATTATACAAATTACTAGACATTATGACTTGGGTCATAATAGCCCCATGCAAAGTGACAGGTTTGGGAAAGAGTGCTTGGAACACTGCCCAACAGGAAAGGAACACTGGATAAAAGCTGCCTGAATATGAGGCAGCAGTGTGCACAGGAGGCCAAGCATGTCAACACCATCCTGGTCTGTATCAGAATTAGCATGGCCAGCAGGACTTGGGAAGTGATCATGCCCCCCTGTACTTGACACTGGTGAGGTCACACCTACAATACTGTCTTCAGTTTTGGGTCCCTCACTACAATAAAGACATTGAGATGCTAAAGTGTGTTCAAAAAATGGCAAAGAAACTGGTGGTGAGTCTAGAGCATGAATCTCTGAGTTGTGGCTGATGGACATGAAGTCGCTTAGCCTCAAGTAAAGGAGGCTCAACGCAGACCTTATTGCTCTCTACAGCTACATGAAAGGATGTTGCAACCAGGTGGGATGTTGGTCTCTTCTCCCAAGTAGTAAGTGGTAGGACAAGACAAAATGGCCTCAAGTTGCATGGGGGGAGGGATAGATTGGATATTAGGAAAATTTTCTTCCACAAAAGGCTTTTCAAGTTCTGGGGAACAGGCTGCTCAGGAAAGTCCTGGAGCTGCTATCCCTGGAGGTATTTAAAATAGAGGTGTGGATGTGGTGTTTAGGGACATTGTTTAGTGGTGGACTTGGAAGTGTCAGGTTTGCAGTCAGATTTGATGATCTTGAAGGTTTTTATTAACCTAAAGAATTCTTTGTTTCTATATGTTGCAAGAGCAATTTAAAGCCATATATGCTTGTGTCAAATGAAAAAAAAAATTAAATGTATTAAATGCTTTTAAAAGTGATGTGATTAAATCCATAGTCTTTTATCCCTCTGTCAGTCAAAATTACAGCTCCCAGCTATACCCCTGTGGGACTAATTTCTTCTCAATTAATTTTTAAACTGAGTGTGACCTGGAGTCATTTGGAATAACTGATGGGTTGGAGGTGTGTGGAATACAGACATTTCATTAAGAAGCAAAGTAGACTTTGTATTCTAGTGTCCATAACAGACAAATTTAAAAGAGTGAATACTTATGTTCTCAAGAATTAGAATTTTCTCTTTATGATGAGTATAACAGATGTTCAGAAGGAAAGCATGCAATAAACTTACACAGGGAAAAAAAAAAAAAAGAAAAAGGACAAATTCTCTCTTGCCATGTGAAGGTTGGGTGAAGCACATTAATGGTAAATTAGACCCTCTCCCTTTACACAGGAAGAATCACGTGTCAAAGAAACTTCAACCCTAAATGGGGTACATATATACTTTTAATTTGATATTTCTAAATGACAAGATTTAACAATTACCATGAATTCAATGACACAGGAAAACTGGGATATCCTAGGGACTCTATAACTGGTTTTAAAACAAATTCTTACTTCTGACTCTCAAAAGAAGTCTTAGTACTCCTGAGGGCTCTGGGTTACACCACTGTGAACAGTTCACAGAGAGAGAGTTGTCTATGGCTATAGAGGTGAGTCCTTGGAGTCCAAGAGGCGCTATATGGGGAAGATTCTTTGAGAAAAAAAAAGTGTCCAGCCATGTCAGACCATCTAAAGATTCAGGATTTTTTATTTGGACACTTAAAGATGCTTCTTACTCTCTGTATTGTTGGTTTTCCCCTTGGCTGAGAGTGTAGTATTAAACCGTTCTCTGAGATTTGAGAGAGCAAAAGATAATTGTGTCGACTGAATGTGAAGGACTATCCAAATCTATCATGCTAATGTTTATTTGGTTTATGCTCATTCACTTTTTTTTTTTTTTTTTTTTTAACATCTCAGGAAATAAACATTCCACTTTTAGGTTTTCCAGCTTCACTGTTTGCTCCATTTTTCTCTGGGCCCCAGTGGTTTAGATCTAGAATGAAACCTCAGTGGACTAGCTGGGAATGGGAAGAATTATAAACTATAAAATTAAAGGTTGAAAAAAAAATTTTTTTAATTAATTTAGTAGTAAGATGTTCTCTATGATCCTTTATTTAATTACATACAGTCAGCGAAGACCAGGGCCAGAGTCTGTCTTCATTTATTAGATCACTCTGTGTGCCAAAGCAGTAGGATGTGAATTTGGAGTTACTCCTTCACAAATAGCAGTTACTTGGCAAATAACATGTCCAGACATTTTCCCACTTCACTGGTGCCACAGACACTTAGCAGCATGTTCTGCTTTCCAGAACATTAAGTTTTGCTATCTCTCCTGAATATCAGTTTTCATTTGGGGAATGCAGGTCCCAAGTATGTGCCTTTTCATCCAAAGTGAAATTATTTTCCCGTTATGTTCTTTTTTGTGGGGAATGCAGACATTGACAATTACTCTTTGTCCCACTACATATAACATTTACACTGGAATAAGGAAAAAAAACCTAGACGTGTACAAAAGCACATACTTTAGTTCTGTATATTGATATTATGTTTCTCCTGAATAGTGTAGTAGTTTTGTAATTATTTATAGCAATTCATGTTTGTAAAGCGATAACTTGAAGATGTTTCCTATATACAAGCTAAAAATTATTCCAAAGAGTAATAAACTCACATGCCAAAAGTTCGTTTTTATGAGTACAATCAATGATTTTCACTTCCTAATAGTTTTATTGAGTTATTATTACCCTAATATATGGTGTGATTATTAGAAAGATATGAACTAAATTTAATACTCACATTTTAAAGTTCTATATAAGGTTGGACATCTTGAAATAAATAATTGAATCCAAGCATCATAACACTACTTGTAGTTGGTCTCCAAATTACACACTGGGTACCTCCTCAGTGCCACTGGAACCATGCTGGGTCTGCAGCTCTGGGATACATGGTGCTTTCAAAAGTTCCAGCTTCCAGATGCTTACCCTGGCCTCAAATAACTGCACATCAAGCCAAGGCCTGAGTCCTATCACTAAAATATATAGGTTCTCTTTCAGGTGAAGACTTGGATACACACAGAGAGATTTATAGATTGGTGGATGTGGTGTGTTTGGGGATTAAGAGCACAAGGCACTCTTATCCAGCATTGCAGACACAACCCTAGATGACAAACTATGAAATACACTGGAGTAGAAGTTTTGAGAAGGTCCCTGAACAACACTTCCACACCTGCTTTTATAAAATTACAGTGTAAGAGCCAAAAGAATGATCGTGACCCATGACAACACAAATTCACACAACTTTTTCATTTTTATAATTTTCCTCTTTCTTTGTTTCCTCATCTTGCACAGAGTGCAGCTACTGTAAATTACAGTTCTTTTTAAACTTCTGGTTTTTAATTTATAGATCACATGCAGTGTAATAATGTTATTTAATTTGAGAAGAATAAAAGCCCTGGATGATATTGATGAAAAGAGCACTTTCAAATTAATGTTCCAAAAATCAATAAAAACAAATGAGAATTGGTACATGGGTAGTGTCATGGATATGAAAAACTAAACATCTACAGTTTGACCCCCATAGTGATAACTGCTTGTAAATTAATTTATTTAGGGGAGCTATCTGTAATTCTTCATGCTTCATTATGTTGGCAAGTGCATGACCTGCCACTAAAATTTGCAAGTGAGCATGATGTCATTTTGATGAAACATCAAGCAGGGTAATTCAAAAGGAAACGCCTACTATGAAAGAGTTATTAAATAATACTCAGCAATTATGGAGTGATTTTCTACTTCAAAGCCCTTCACATACAGTCACTGATGAATTTGCATAACCTCTCTGTGAGGAGGAGAAGGAGAAGTATCATTGTTCTGTTCTGCACAGAACATAGAAGCAACCTGCTCAAGATCACAGAGGCCATGAGCCCAGATCAGAACTTGGGTCTCAATGATGGAGGGGCATATGGTTAGACCACATCAGGTTCTCAGCTTAGCAGGGGCCTTCACAAAGTCTTTAATTCCTTTACACAAAAGTAGTATTGATAGCTCAGCCTCATGTGCAAAGTCGGTGTGTACTCCAGATTACTTTGTTTTCATGGTACATAGCTGTTCAGACTACAATCTAGGACAGTTCCACCCCTACACACACCCCACGCACCACCCAGCTGCAAACCTTCAATATTAGGTCTCCTTACAAAAGCATATCCAGGGAAATAGTACACACACCATAGCCCCATTTTGTTACACTGTCCAAATGAAAACATGCAAGTGCACCCAAGCTAAGGTACCCAGGAACACTCCTATCTACTCAAGTTTAGACATTCCTGCCCCTCACAAATTCCCCCACCCTGACCCATGATGTCTGTAGACGGTAAAGAACAAATGTTGGAGCAACTTGTATCTCTTGGGATGTCAGGAGATTTTTTTTCTTTTTTTTTTTTTTTTTTTTAAGCTGGTGGTTACCAACAGTGCAATCCACCAACTCTGCGCAAGTTTCTACTTTTACTTTAGTATCAAAATTCTGGCGTTTGGCAAATCTCACTGACATGTAAGACCAGATGCCATTTGTTATGTGTGTAGTGATTGTTTGAATTTCCCTACCCTAATGGTAGCAGTTGCTCTTAAAATCTGGAATAGTCATGATCTCCACCAATTATGCTGTTTTTCTCTGCTCACAATAGAAAGAGTCTCATAAATTTTGAAAAATTCCACATGAAATATTAATAACTCTAATTTTGTATCTCAAACTTACCTATAGATAACTGACAGAGGGAAGATTTAGACTAGATGTTAGGAGGAAGTTCTTTACAGGGAGGGTGGTGAGGCACTGGGACAGGCTGCCCAGGGAGGTTGTGGCTGCTCCCTCCCTGGAGGTGTTCAAGGTGAGATTGGAGGAGACCTTGAGTGAGCTGTACTAGTGGGAGGTGTCTCTGCCTATGGCAGGGGGTTGGAACTAGATGATCCTTGAGGTCCCTTTCAACCTTACCATTCTATGGTTCTATGATTCTATGATTCTATGATCCTATGATTCTATGATCATCATCAGGTAATTGCAGGAGGGTGAAGTAGGGTGTGTTTACTATTCGAAGAAAACAGTACATTGATGCAATAATTAGTTCTCACCAAGAAAAAACAGTTGTGCTCTGGTTTGCATGTGATGAAGGTACAGACGCTTATTAATAACAGCGCTGTAAAACACATTCTTATCTTATTAGGTGGGATATTTGCATTATATACATACATATATTTCATAACTTTTCCACTATCTACCTCCTTACAAGAGTAATGCCACTTAAATGCACAGGAAAAATGTAATTTAAATGCTTTTGATGCTGTGTTTAGTGTGAACACTTGCATAGATATTGCTGCTTTTCCCTAAAATTTGTCTTGATTTTAATGAAATCAAAATGGGGAAGCCCTGGTGTACTTCATCTCCTCATCTGCCTCTCCAGTCATACCTTTCCATACTGTTGGAATCCATCATCCACTCTGAAGCCCAGAATAAACAAGCCCAAGAGTGCTCACAGCATGGCTTCACAATGAAATATCTGACTATGGTTAGGACATCTGGGAACAGTTTGGGGACAGCTTCAGGTCTGGAACTATCTATTTGAACCAGAATAATTTTGTTTGGCAGGTTTGGTCTCAGTTTGAACTCTGCTTTCTGCCAGCTGGGTAAATCTACTTGTGGCTGGGTGTACTGTGGTGTCTGTGGTTTGCAGATGTATGTTCTTCTACATCCTTCTTTGCTGACACACCCTGTATTGTCTTCTTCACTTGGAAGACATCTGTGGAGCTAAGCTTTTTGCTAAGTTTGAGATCATTTTGAAACATAAACTTTATTTTCATAATGGGCCATAATGTACATTTAGAGGTTAGTGTTAATTGTTATTTATTCTAAACTATTACAGATTCTAGACCTTCCATGCAACTGTTAAAATGTGTTAATTTTCTAATTTTAATAGATTTTATACTATTCAATAAAACTGATAAACAAATTTTCAGATCCTCTGGATACAAGGCCAAGTGTAAGGTCCTGCACCTGGGTAGGCACAATCCCAAGCACAAATCCAGGCTGGGTGGTGAATGGCTGGAGAGCAGCCCTGAGGAAAAGGACCTTGGAGTCTGGGTTGATGAAAAGCTCAACATGAGCCTGCAGTGTGCACATGCAGCCCAGACAGCCAACCGAGTCCTAGGCTGCATCAAGAGCAGCGTGGCCAGCAGGGCAAGGGAGGTGATTCTGACACTTTGCTCTTGTCAGACCCCACCTGGAGTACTGTGTGCGGTTCTGGAGCCCTCACCACAGGAAGGACATGGAAGTGTTGGAGTGGGTCCAGAGGAGGGCCATGAGGATGATCAAAGGGCTGGAGTAGCTCTGCTATGAGGACAGACTGAGAGAGTTGGGGTTCTTCAGCCTGGAGAAGAGAAGGCTTCGAGGGGACCTGATAGTAGCCTTCCAGTATCTGAAGGGGGCCTACAGGAAGGCTGGGGAAGGATTATTTACAAGGTCCTGCAATGACAGGACAAGGGGCAATGGGCTTAAACTGGCAGAGGGGAGATTTAGACTGGATGTTAGGAGGAAGTTCTTTACAGTGAGGGTGGTGAGGCACTGGAACAGGTTGCCCAGGGAGGTTGTGGCTGCTCCCTCCCTGGAGGTGTTCAAGGCCAGGTTGGATGAGGCCTTGAGTGACCTGTACTAGTGGGAGGTGTCCCTGCCTATGGCAGGGGGTTGGAACTAGATGATCCTTGAGGACCCTTCCAACCTTACCATTCTATGATTCTATGATTAGACTGTTTCCATTTCCTCAAAATCTTGTTTTCTTAAAGTGGATAATAAGTAGAGGGTTTTTTCACTTTTACTCCATTTTAATTGTATTTTTAATGAAATTGTGAATATTAAAGCAGAGGCAGACAAATTTGGAGATAACCTTGGAAATGAAACAACCTACATCTAATTTTCCTTTCACTTAATCAGGTTTTACAACACTGAAATGGAACTCTCTGTATTTCACAAGTCTGACGAGAAAATTACTTACATGTATAACTAAAGAAATTAATATACCAATTTATTAATTAATTGACTAATTAATTTGACGGTTGTGGGAAACTGTAGGTAAACTTGAATATATTCACCAAACTGCAGATTCTTACAGGTATAGAGAAAATAGGAATTAGGCTCTAAAACATTTGAGGATCTGAGTAAAAATGGTATACACAATGTATCTTTAAATTAGACTGATATATGACTGACAAAAAAACCCCCCATATTTCTTTATATAGTAAAAGTATGAGGTTCTTTCCATTGACTGCAGAAAGCAAAATATTTGAGAAATCATGGAGTTTTGACTCCATAGATATAATGCCTGATTTAAACAGAAATATTGTTTTCATTTTCTAAGTAAAATACTGCATTAAAAATAATCTTAATTAAATTATCTTAACAGGCAATTTAACCTGCAAGAAATTTATTATGCAACTCAGAACTACAACAGACCTGATCTGTTAATTTATTGTTCTTGCTGTACAGTAGCTTTCCTCTAACAACTTTTGCAATATTACTTTCACTTTACACCAGTATGAATAAGATGAAAAGTTTCTTTCTGTCTTGTCATAGTTTCTAGGACATATACATCAAAATAATTTTTATTGCATTTGATACTTTCCATTATTTTGTAGAAAAGGAACATGGACATTTGTAGTGAACATTTGTCCTTCATTAACATGTACTGAAGTAAGTAGCAATGAAATTGTAAAGATTTATCACTGAACCAATTTATATTAGACATCCTTTATAGTCACCAGAATGAAAGAAGCATTTGTAGGACTGGATTTACCTCATCCTGATGACTCATGTGATCTCACTGCAGACATCTGAAATTAGATCAGATGTATCCCAGCCTTGGAGTCACAGGGTATGGTCTGCTTAGGATGGCGACTATCTGCAGAAAAGTAAGTGGGAAACCCTATATGATAACAGCAATACTGTGTGAGGCTTCACAACTGTGAACATTCAAGAACAGCTGCAGGGAATAAGAGTGGAGTGTTGCAGATAATTCGTGTACACCACTGGCAATTTTTTTCATTAGACATCCACATTTGTCATGGGTGCCCGATGCAGCCTTGATTATTGGAATACCTCAGGTGTTAAGTCAAAAATACAGTGAGGCACACACTACCCATGCCCTGCTCGTGATATCCATTAAGCCACAATTTAAACATATCTCACTGAAAACATTTTCCTTGCTCTCACATAATTCCAAGCTACAAGAACACTTCCATAATTTATCAAGCTTCTTTTTTTTTTTTTTTTTTTTTTTTNCAAACTTTTTTTTTTTTTTTTTTTTTTTTTTTTTTTCCCAGTCTTTTCAGTTGAACTGTCTTTTATTCAAAATGTCAAGACAGAATTCTCTGCTTCCCAGATCTCAGTTCTGGAAAAATTCAGATCCAAAACTAATAGTTTCAGGTACAGAAGAACATTGTCATGAATTGCTATTCAGTTTCTGTGTACAGGACATGGAAAATGGCTGTGAGCATACTGAAATCTACCTGAGGGAGAACTCAGTAGCTTAAAGCATTTTGAAATTTAGACAGCTATGCAGCTTGTCTATTTTCCCAGTATTTTCCTAAACTAGCCATATAAGTAAGCCTTCATATAACGTTCAAAGTCTGATGAGTACTTCTGTGTTATGACTCTGCTCAAAGAAGACTGAAAAGTAAGATAGGGTGCTAATGGCTTACCAGTAAGTGTCCATTGGCCAGAATACCTACTCAGGGTGTGAGAAAGGCACAGTCCTAAGCAGCAGTCCAGCTCAGGAGGGTTACATTTCCATTTTCTGAAGGACTGCCATAACAACAAAACTATTCTCCCAACCAAGAGCATCTCCATCCAATAAGGAATTGTTCAACCAGTGTTAGACTGGATGCAAGACAGAAAGCAAACAGAGGAAAACTTATTTGGGAAATGTTGGTGTATGATTCCAACTAGCCTCAAACCAGCACATGATGGTGTAAGGAACTTGGGAGCTCCAGAAACATCCTTCCCAACTCTTCCCTGTGCAAAGTGCACACAGAAAGGGAATATCCTCCCTTTTCCTTATTCTGAGTGACTCTGTGCATCTTCACATGTGTATGTCCATTCAGGATGAAGAAACAGCACATATGAAAAGGTGATAAATAGGTGTTAGATACTGAAGACTTCTCCAAAACCTATTTGTTATCCTTATAGTCTCATAATTAAAACATCTCAAGAATTTTGAGATAACTTCAGTTTAGTACATGGGGAGTTACTGGTTATGAAGCAGTCCATCAATAGCTTCTTCTTTTTTTTTTTCTTTTTTTTTTTTTTTTTTTTTTTTTTTTTTTTTTTTTTTTTTAAATTTTTATACCAGGAATTAAAACCATAGTTGTTTTTCTTCCCAGGGAACAAAACGTCCAGGAACAAAAGAATGTGTTTTAAATTCAACTCTATATATTGAAGTCTGCATGGTGTTTGTCAAATAACAGACTAAAGAATTTTTTGCTCTGCTTTGGGGAAAAAAAGCCAAAATACTACCATCCAAAATTAATTAAAAATATAATCAGAATAAGCTCATAAACCATTTTATTGTTTTAATCTTAAATATATCCCTGCAAATCAATACAAGAACCAGTCACCCAAGTGTACATGTTTTTCCCAGACTAATTATGTTGACATTTGATACACATAAGTCTTCTCTCAGAGATTCTAAGGAATTTTTGAGGAAACTGCTAAATACATCCTCAAGAAACTCCAAGACCGAACTACCCAATCCACTTCTGAAACTACTTAAATGGATTTTATCTTATGTTTGAAGAAAGATACAAGATTATATTTTGTATAGACACACAAGCATTTTTAGATTTATAACTGATGTTTTATTCATCTCCAGTTTGCAATGGACTTAGTAAGAGTAAACTTGATCCAAAATTCCAGAGTGAAACAACCACAAATTAGGGGAAAGTGCAGAATTCAGTCCAGAGTTTTCTGATATATTCAAAAGAAATGCTATTTAGATTATACTCATAGGTTTTTTTGAGGGGCAATTTTAAGTTTCTTGTCTTTTTTAGAGAGATCAGATGGAGTGTGGCTATTTCTTGAATTCACTGCTCACACAGTATTTTGGATTTAGGGGAGTAGATCACCATACTTTTAAGTGAAATGCCCCTCATAACTTTTACTACTTTACAACTTTACAACTACCTGAAGGGTGGTTGTAGCCAGGAGGAGGTTACTTTCTTCTCTCAAGCAACCAGCACCAGAACAAGAGGACACAGTCTCAAGCTGTGCCAGGGGAAGTTTAGGCTGGAGGTGAGGAGAAAGTTCTTCACTGAGAGAGTCATTGGCTACTGGAATGGGCTGCCCAGAGAGGTGGTGGAGTCACCGTCCCTGGAGGTGTTCAAGGTATGTTTGGATGTGGCACTTGGTGCCATGGTCTAGTCCTGAGGTCTGTGGTAACAGGTTGGACTTGATGTTGTTGGGGTCTCTTCCAACCTCGGTGATACTGTCTGTGTGTGTGATACTTTAAGGAAACATAATTACAAGATTATTTACTGAGCATCAGGGATAGTATTACAGTGTGAGCTTGATCTGAAGACATAGATAATCCCTTTGATTTGTCTACATCAGACTCCAAAATAACAGAATATAATTTGTTGTCTTTTTTCTCCCTATATTTAAAAACTAATTATTCTCAAAAGAATCAGAAAATTAAGACAAAAGGACATATATTTCAAAGTCAAACAAAATTAAGCTTAGATACTCCAAAAAAGATGGATAAATCCAAAGTCAGGACACTGATAAATAAGATATTGGATAAGACATTGAATTCCACCTACTAGTGGGAGGTGTCCCTGCCTATGGCAAGGGGTTGGAACTAGATGATCCTTGAGGTCCCTTCCAACCTTACCTTCCTATGATTCTATGATTCTATATCAGTCTGCGGTGGATATTTTTATTTTTCCAGAGATTATTATAAAATAAATAAAACAAAACAAAACAGAAACTTCACATCCCTTTTCAAATTTTGGTTTCAGTTGATACCCAACATTACCATCATGTCTTTCTATCTAATTGATTCTCTGCAAGACTTTTTTTTTTTTTTAAATCAGCACATTATCCCAGTTGATTGTGTAGGCTAGAAAATGTAATCGAAGTATAGCAGATAAAATGCTTTGTTTTCCTGAGTTCCAGCTTCCAGTCAAAGTTCTCTGTTCAGACAAATAATTTGTACATGATTTCCACAAACCTTTAATACTAACGTTTTTTTACTCCCTAAAATCTTAAAGCAAAGCTCTGAGCATCAGCTATTACTTTACAAAATGGTAACTAACAATAGGAGACAACTGTAAAAAAGACTAAGATGCAATCTTAATCTATTGGTATGAGAAGTGATAAAAATAACAGAGAATTCTTTGCCCTGAAACATTTACCCTTAACTTTCTGATTGGTTTAGTAACTTATTTTCGTTCTACAGTTTTAGTAGTAGCCATGAATCTGGTTTCAATAGTGACAGCAGTTGTGAAATCAGCTATTTCTGCAAGGTGTGTTAGTCATGACCTTACTGGATGTATTTGCATGGGTATCTTTCACACTTTATGGTAGCTAGAATCACTCAGATATCCTGAATTGTATGCCTGAGTTATATCCCCAAAGACACAGTAGGAAGGTGAAAAGATCAAACAGGTTTTTTAGTTGGATTTTTTGGTAGGAGATGGTTTTATGAGGAAGGAGACAATCCTCTATACCAAACACAATGTTGGTTTGATTTTGTGATTTATCCTTTTGTCTAATATATTCAAAATTACGGCGTTTTTGTTTTGTTTGGTTTTTTGGTTTTTTTTTTAAGCTATTACAACAAATGTTTCAGTTGTGGTCTCACTTCAGTAAAGCAAGATTTCCATCAGGTTTTATATAACAATTGTCCATATTGGAGGGCAGAAGGGCTCTGCAGCAGGACCTCGACCGCCTGGACAGATGGGCAGAGTCCAACGGGATGGCATTCAACAAATCCAAGTGCCAGGTGCTGCACTTTAGCCACAACAACCCCATGCAGAGCTACAGGCTGGGGTCGGAGTGGCTGGAGAGCAGCCAAACAGAGAGGGATCTGGGGGTGCTGATTGACACCCGCCTGAGCATGAGCCAGCAGTGTGCCCAGGTGGCCAAGAAGGCCAATGGCATCCTGGCCTGCATCAGGAATAGTGTGGCCAGCAGGAGCAGGGAGGTCATTCTCCCCTTGTACTCTGCACTGGTCAGGCCACACCTTGAGTACTGTGTCCAGTTCTGGGCACCTCAATTTAAGAAGGACATTGAGGTGCTTGAGCGTGTCCAGAGAAGGGCAACGAGGCTGGGGAGAGGCCTCGAGCACAAGCCCTATGAGGAGAGGCTGAGGGAGCTGGGACTGTTTAGCCTGGAGAAGAGGAGGCTCAGGGGGGACCTTATTGCTGTCTACAACTACCTGAAGGGTGGTTGTGGCCAGGAGGAGGTTACCTTCTTCTCTCAGGCAACCAGTGACAGAACAAGAGGACACAGTCTCAGGCTGCGCCAAGGCAAGTTTAGGCTGGAGGTGAGGAGGAAGTTCTTCACTGAGAGAGTAATTTGTCACTGGAATGGGCTGCCCAGGGAGGTGGTGGAGTCACCGTCCCTGGAGGCGTTCAAGGCACGTTTGGACATGGCACTTAGTGCCATGGTCTAGTCTTGAGGGCTGTGGTGATGGGTTGGACTTGATGATCTCTGAGGTCTCTTCCAACCCTTGAGATACTGTGATACTGTGATACTGTGATATTTTAAAAAAAAAGTATTTTGAATGAAAAAATGCCAACCTTTTGAATATTTCAGGAGCAACAAAGAACAGATGTTTCCTGAGAGAATTCACTTCCCTTCCTCTAATTCATCCCCAGAGGTGTTTTTCTGTGGTTTTATATATATAGATGGAGAGACTGTTTACAAAGGCCTGTAGTGATAGGATGAGGGGCAATGGCTCCAAAGTAAAGAAGTGCATATTTAGGCTAGATATTAGGAACAGGTTCCTATGGTAATTGTGCATTGTAGTATTTTCATTTAAACTCCTTATCTCAACCCAGGATTTTTTGCGTTGTTTTTCCCTTCCAGTCTGGGGTGAGGGGGAGATGTGGGGGGGAGGGTTTACTTGTTAGAGCAAGCTTTGTTAAACCAGTGCACCCTGACTGCCCTTAAAACAGAACTTTCTACAACAGCTCAAGTTCTAGTTTCACTACTGTCCAGGACATGCATGTTAATATGTCTCATTTCTTCCATTTCATGTAGTTAAGTCATCAGACCACATATATTAAATAGTCCCTGAAGGTGCACAACATTTGAATGTGAGGAGTGAGGAAAGATTTTAGTTATTTCCCTCAAACCTACTTACTTAAAGGCCAGAGAGTTGCCACTGCTTCTGAAGAGCCATCAAATGTTTTATAACAAGCAATTGGTTACATTCTTCTGCTTTGACTTCTTTTCAACTGGCATGAAATGCAACTTTAAATTATTCTACTGTGTGTGCTTACTGTACTTCTAGACTGATTGCAAGCTGTTTGGATGAAAAACTCTGTACAACAGTCTAGATGCTGAAAAGGTCAGATTCAATCAGCATACAGAATTTGTTCCAAAATAATTGATGAATTACTCCCATCAGGCAACCACTGAACATTTCAGATGAACATTGTGTGTTAAATAAAGCATCCATCCTGAAATGTGGAAACGAAACATCTTGTCCTTTCATTTCAAGATGACTCTGTGACAGCAATACTACTTAAAATTAAACTGCCTGTACAATAATCCCTTTTTTAGTCCATCTTTGATAGCTTTTTGTGCCCACAGGCAGATTTCAATCAAATTTAACAGAGTTGATGTCTCCGGCATAATGAAACTCTTATAGATTAAGAAAAACTACAATTTAGTAGAGGAGGAAAAGGTAATATGCTGAGTCTGAAGGAGAAATGAGGAAGTGGGCTGAGCTCAGTCACCTTCAGATGAGCAATCATCACCGATTAACTTACCAGTTAGCATATGCTGCTTCCCACTGATCACAGCATGATTGATTTTTGCTTTGTGGAGGCATTATGGAGAGTTAGGAAGGGGCAAAGGCAAGCTGTTTCAGAGCATAAAATGTGGACCTGGGGCCAATGATGCAGTAAATTTAGCTTCCTTAACATACTGCTCATAATAAAACTTTTGTCTTCTCAAGGAACAATGTCAAAAAAACCAGGTATTAAAAAATCAGCGGGGAAAAAAAAAAAAGAAAATAACAGGGTGCTGGTCCTGAATATTTGCAGTGCTTTGATTCAACAATGAAAAGGAGGCTTATTTGTTGTGGTGTGACTCCAAACAAATCCAATTTCCAAATTTTCACTTTGTCTACACAATCAGTTATTCACGCAGAGTTGAATGCATTATGAAGATGTCAACTATGCATAGACAGTTGCAGAAACTCTGCCATAAAGTCCACCACTACAGTGCAATTTGCAAGAGGCATTGTACATGCCAGTGGAGTAGTATCCCAGACACATGGAACAGGTTCTTATACCACTGTACTAGATACTAGTCAAAGAGAAAAAGATGTGATATCAATAACAACAGGAAAAAAATCACTCCCTATGAGTAGGAAAACAAGAGAGACATGGAACTGCTGGAGTTGGTCCAGAGGAGGGCCATGAAGATGATCAGAGAGCTGGAGTACCTCCCCTTTTGGAACAGTTGGGGCTGTTCAGCCTGAAGGAAAGGAGGCTCCAGGGAGACTTTATAGCAGCCTTCCAGTATCTAAAAGGGGCCTACAAGAAAGCCAGGCAGGGACTTTTTACAAAGGTTTTTTATGACAGGACAAAAGGTAATGTCTTTAAGCTTGAGGACGATAGACTTAGATTAGGTGAGATGCTGAAAGAGGTTGCCCAGGGAGGTCATGAATGCCCCTTCAGGGAGGTGTTTAAAGCTAGGTTGAATGAGGCCTTGAGCAACCTGGTCTAGTGGAAGGTGTTCCTGCCGATGGCAGGAGGGTTGGAAATAGATAATCTTTAAGGTCCCTTCCAACTCAAACCATTCTGTGAATCTATAAATTCTGACAATGCTGAATATAATGTAGAAATGACATTAAGTTAGTCTTCAATCTTCAAAGCCATCGTGTTACTTCCTTTAATATAATTTAAATAATAAAATTTTATTAACATAATCTTCTCTCACTTTTTATTGTTTGATCTCAAATTGACACTATTAACCTTAAATTTGTAACAGGTTTGTATCAGGTCTGACAAATATACATTATATTTTCATAGTATAGCTAAACACACATAATGCCAAGATAATCCTTTTAGTCAAATTAAATGTAATAACCATAGAATCATAGAATCATAGAATCATAGAATGGTAAGGTTGGAAGGGACCTCAAGGATCATCTAGTTCCAACGCCCTGCCAGAGGCAGGGACACCTCCCACTAGTACAGCTCACTCAAGGCCTCCTCCAACCTGGCCTTGAACACCTCCAGGCAGGGAGGAGCCACAACCTCCCTGGGCAACCTGTGCCAGTGCCTCACCACTCTCACTGGAATGAACTTCTCCTAACATCCTGCTTAAATCTTCCCTCTGCCAGTTTAAACCCATTGCCCCTTGTCCTGTCATTGCAAGCCCTTGCCAATAGTCCCTCCTCAGCCTTCCTGTAGGCCTCCTTCAGATACTGGAAGGCTACTAGTCATAGCCTTATCCATATCTTTTGTCAGCAGCTCTCCATTCTTCTTCTGTAAGGGTCCCTCATTCTCCCTAGTCCTCCTTTTCTCACTAATATATTACCTGAAGAAATTCTTCTTGTTCCCTTTAATATCCCTGGCCAGATTCAATTC
>VWZE01011746.1:0-37448 GCA_013396675.1 Eubucco bourcierii
TGCAGGCTCATGTTGAGCTTTTTATCAACCCAGGCTCCAAGGTCCTTTTACTCAGGGCTGCTCTCCAGTTCTCTCAGCCACTCCTGATTGCTTGGCTGTTGTTTAGGGGCAAAGAGGTGCTCAGAAAGAGAAATAGCTATAGGGTTCTGGGAAGATGTATATGTGAAAGTAAACCCTATAGATTTAGAAAGTGTTAATCTTCTAAAGGCAGTCCTTGCATGCCAGCTTCTAGCCTCTCTCACGAGGCTTGGGATTTGATGATAACTGATTGAGAGAAGTGCTTGTTTCTTTCTGCAGGAGGATGTTTACACTTCACAGGGCACAACATTTCCCTCTGATTTGAAGAACGTTTCTGTTTCAGCAGACTGGCTTTACCTCAGGGTAAAGAACCACTGTCCTACCCCAATGTCTTCAAATGACTTACTGTAAAAACAAAGTTTGTTCAAAGGTCCTTTTGGAAGCAGCCGTGTCGCTGGCCCTTTGGTTTCTCTGTTGTCTTTTTTTTTTGAGATGTAGATTTTTTGGATCCTCTGGCAGCCTGTTATTCTCTGATATAAAACATAATGACAGCTCTATTTGCAACTGGTGTTTACAGAACTGGATGAAACTTAAACCTTGGTTATTCCCCAAACTGTTCCCTCTATGACAAAGCAGTTCTGGCAAGTTCAAATGCAATGAAACTGGTTAACTTTGAAGGGGTGCTTGAGAAGGCTACTGCTATTTTTATAGACCACTGGTGCTGACTTGGATTTCCCTTGCAAGGAAGGATTGGGTAGCTAAAGTCTGTAGTACCCAAGATGATCTCCTTGTACAACTTTTTAGCTAAGCACAATTAAACATAGGTATATGGTGGGGGGAGAATCTATTAGCTATGCAGCTGTGTGGAATCCGGAATCCTCCTGCCCTAAGGATAACACGGGCTTCAGAGTGCTAGGAATTTTTGGATAACACAGAGCAATCGAGTGCAGCCTCAGCAAGTTTGCAGAAGGCACCAGGCTGTGTGGCACAGTCGACTTGCTAGAGGGCAGGGATCCATCCAGAAGGACCTAGACAGGCTGCAGAGGTGTGCCCAGGCCAACCTCATGAAACTCAACAAGGCCAAGTGCAAGGTCCTGCAGCTGGGTAGGCACAATCCCAAGCACAACTGCAGGCTGGGTGGGGAATGGCTGAGAGCAGCCCTGAGGGCTTAAACTGGCAGAAGGGAGATTTAGACTGGATGTTAGGAAGAAGTTCTTTACAGTGAGGGTGGTGAGGCACTGTCACAAGTTGCCCAGGGAGGTTGCGGCTGCTCCCTCCCTGGAGGTGTTCAAGGCCAGGTTGGAGGAGGCCTTGAGTGACCTGTACTAGTGGGAGGTGTCCCTTCCTATGGCAGGGGGTTGGAACTGGATGATCCTTGAAGTCCCTTCCAACCTTACCATTCTATAAAAGGGTGTTGATGGAAAGAGCAAATAGGAAATGGGAGAACCCTAGAGGTTCTTAAGTCCAGGAGAACAGCTTTTTACATGTGTGAACCACAAACAGAAATGCATCAGTTAAAATCCACACCGGGTAGATGCTCCAAGAGCTAGAGCACCTATCCTGTGTGAACACACTGAGAGTTGTGGCTGTTCAGCCTAGAGAGAAGGGTCTGAGGAGACCTTATAGTGGCCTCTCAGTACTTGAAGGTAGATGGGGAGAGGTTTTTAACAAGGGCTTGTAGTGATAGGAAGAGAAAGAACAGATTGAAGCTTGAAGAGAGGAGATTGAACCTGGATGTTAGGAAGAAATTTTTTTACAGTGGCGGCACTGAGACACCAGCACAGGTTGCCCAGGGAGGGTTGTGGATTCCCCCTCCCTGGAGGTGTTCAAGGCCAGGTTGGATATAGCTTTCAGCAGCCTGGTCCTGGTGGGAGTTGTTCCTGCCCATGACAGTGGGGCTGGAACTAGATGGTTCTTCAGGCCTTTCACCCAAACTGTTGTATGACGAGTAGATCCCAGGATCTATTGCAACTGTGTGTGCAGTCTTGGATCTTTTTCAGGATTAAGAAACACTTCCTTCAGTGAATTTTTTTTAATTATTATTTTTGTGCTCTGTATATGAGTGACTGGAACTTCCTTGAACAACTTATGGACCTTCCTGTAGAACTTCTGGCAGCTGGGGGAAGATCAATATGCATCTTTAGTGAAGGCCAACTACCTTAGACTGGCTGATTAAATAACAACTTGAACAGCTTTCTGATGTTTTTAAACTAATTCTCACAGCAAAACATCAGGAACAGTACTAATCACTTTCAGGGGGACAGTACAAATTTCTTTTTTTGGAACATTAACTTCAAATGCCATAAATATAATAGACATATTAAATAACTGTTAAGTGATTCTTAGAAGCAAATGTAGAAGCAGGGTTGTTTTGTTTTTTTTTTTTTGGATACATCTTTTTTTCCATCATAGAGTTTCCTAAGCTACATTAAGTTCTCACAAGACTTTTTATATGCTGTATCTTCATTATATTGCTGGAAAATTCATGTTTCCAGAGTTTCTTTGCAGAAAAATGGATATATACTTGGGTGCTTTGAAGTAATATGCTACTGGATCATTAAGAACAGAATAAAATTTGGAAGTGAGAAATACTGCTTTCATTTGAGGTTTGGCATCCTGGCTGGGATTAGAAATGGTGTCCATGAGGAGTAGGGAGATGATTGCTCCCTTGAACTCAGAACTGATGAGGCCACAGCTCAAGTATTTTGTTCAGTTTTGGGCACCTGAATAAAAGAGGGATGTGGAGATGCTGGAGTCACTGCAATGGAGGGCAAGGAAGCTGGGGAAGAGGTTGGAGAACAAATAGAATGAGCAGAGACTGAAGGGAGGGCAAGGAAGCTGGGGAAGGGGCTGGAGAATAAATGTAATGAGCAGAGACTGAAGGATCTGGGTCTGGTTAGTGTGAAAAAGAGGAGGCTGAGAGGAGACTTCATTGCTTTCTACAACTACCTGGAAGGACCTTGTGGAGAGGTTGGTGTTGGTCTCTTCTCAAAGCAACAGAACAAGAGGGGCATGGCCTCAAACTGTGACTGGCTAGGTTTAGACAGGACATAAGGAAAAATTTTTTCCCAGCAAGAGTGGTCAGGCATTGGAATGAGCTGCCCAGGGAGATGTTGGAGTCACCAACCCTGACTGTGTTTAAAGGCTGTTTAGATGTGGTGCTTGAGCATACAGTTTAGGGTGTAATGGATGGAGAGGGACAGGGATAGACTTGAAAGAGTCCAACAGAGGGCTACAAGGATGATGAAGGGACTGGAACACTGCCTGATGAGGAAAGGCTCAGAGCCCTGGGGCCGCTTATTCTGGTGGGGAGAAGGCTCAGAGGGGATCTGAGCAATGCCTACAAATAGCTGAGAGCTGGGGGTCAGGAAGGAAGGGACAGGGACAAACTCTGCTCACTTGTGCAGAAATTTCACTATAAGGTCTCTCTAGGCTGAACAGCCCCAGCTCTCACAATGTATCCACACTCCAGCCCTCTGGTCCAACCCTGTAGAGCAGGGTTTTGGGTTGATCTTGATCCTGAGGGTCTTTTCCAAACAGAATGCTTCTGTGATTCCTCTCCTGACTTCCCTGCTTGCAGCTTTAACAATTAAAGTATTAGGACAAGTTTTTAAGAAACGTGCAACTTCCTTTAAGTTAGACCAAAAATCCATCTCCAGGAGCTAGATTTTTTTTTTTTCTAAATTAAAAAAGTTTGTTGCATTTCAGGGTTTTGGGAGGTAAAGCCATAAATCCTGGATGGTGTAGTGTTTTTTTTACTGTTGCTCCATAAAGCACTTTCTAAATGAAATAATAGAGTTCTGGAGGCTGCTGACTGTCTGACTGCTGGGAGTATTGATTTGTTAGTGATCAAATTCTTCGTAATCAAAGTTTTGGTTTGCATTAATAATTCATTATCTCTACAAGTGTGGATTTCAGAGTGTCTGAGCCTTGATTGGGTTACCCCATTAGCATCTAAGCTAGGCAGCATTTGCTTCCTTATGATATACCTCTTAAGTCTCCAACTTAGATCTTTTTTGCCTGCTGTATCCATGCCTGTTTTTTTTTTTTTTTTCTGATCTGAAATACTTTCAAGTAAACAATGTTGTGTTGGCTGTGTCTGCAATAGTGTGTTCATGTATAGTAGGAGAATGCCAGATTTCACAGGATGTTAGGGAACATCTTCTCCTTCCTATATTGGAAGGAACCCCTAAGATCGTTGAGTCTAATGCCTCTGCCAGAGCAGGACCAAAGAATCTTGTGCAGGAATCTTAGAATCATAGAATGGTAAGGTTGGAAGGGACCTCAAGGATCATCTAGCTTCAACCTCCTGCCATAGGCAGGGACACCTCCCACTAGTACAGCTCACTCAAGGCCTCCTCCAACTGGCCTTCAACACCTCCAGGGAGGAAGCAGCCACAACTTCCCTGGGCAACCTGTACCAGTGCCTCACCACCCTCACTGCAAACAACTTCCTCCTAACATCCAGTCTAAATCTCCCCTCTGCCAGTTCAAACCCATTGCAAGACCTTGTCAATAGCACCTCCCCAGCCTTCCTGTAGGCCCCTTCAGATACTGGAAGGCTACTCTCAGGTCTCCTGGAAGCCTTCTCTTCTCCAGGCTGTAGAACCGCCACTCTTGTAGCCTGTTCTCCAGACAGGGCTGCAAAGGCTCCAGAGAAGGAGACTCCACAACCTCTCTGTGCTCTGGGACCCTTACAGCAAAGAAGTTCTTCCTCATGTTGAGGTGGAACTTCCTGTGCTGGAACTTCCATCCATTGACCCTTGTCCTGTGTCAGGGCACAAGTGAGCAGAAACTGTCCATATGCCTCCCTTTCTGACCCCCAGCTCTCAGCTATTTATAGGCATTGCTCAAATCCCCTCTTAGCCTCCTCCCCTCCAGACTAAGCAGCCCCAGAGCTCTCAGGTTTTCCTCATCAGGCAGTGCTCCAATCCCTTCATCCTTGTAACTCTCTACACTCTCTCAATCAGATCCCTGCCCTCTTCAGCTGGGGAACTGGATGCAACATTCCAGATGGGGCCTTAGATGTGTAATGCATGGTGGATGTCAAACAAATCTGAAACCAGGCACATGTGTTGCACTATGCTGAGTGCTCAGGACTTCACATGCACACATTTTGACTATGCTAATCAGGAAAAGACTGTACCAAAGCTGTCAGACATGCTGCAGGTATGGTTTGACTACAGAGCATTTCTAATAGATCAAACAGGTGTGGGATGTAATGTCTGAACATTACACAGACTCACTGTTTGAAGCTCTGGGTTATTAAGACTGTGCAGAAATACACATAGAATCATAGAATGGTTCTAGCCCAGCACCTTACGTGTTCAGCACACTTTCTAACAGCAAAATTATTCCTGTCTGTGGTGGGTTGAAAATTAGCCCCAAATAAAATCACCAGACTAACTCAGAAGATGTGGAAGCAAACGAATCCTAGAATCATAGAATTGTAAGGTTGGAAGGGACCTCAAGGATCATCTAGTTTCAATCCCCTGCCATAGGCAGGACACTTCCCACTAGTACAGCTCACTCAAGGCCTCCTCCAACCTGGCCTTCAACACCTCCAGGGAGGTTGTGGAGCACAAAATCATCCAACATGATCAGGTTGGATGATTCTGTGCTCCACAACCTCCCTGGACAACCTGTGCCAGTGCCTCACCACCCTCACTGCAAACAACTTCCTCCTAACATCCAGTCTAAATCTCCCCTCTGCCAGTTCAAACCCATTGCCCCTTGTCCTGTCATTGCAAGACCTTGTCAATAGTCCCTCCCCAGCCTTCCTGTAGGCCCCCTTCAGATACTGGAAGGCTACTCTCAGGTCTCCTGGAAGCCTTCTCTTCTCCAGGCTGAAGAGCCCCAACTCTCTCAATGCTGCACTGGATTTTAGTAGAAAGCCAAATGTTTGTTTCCATTCACCCCATTTGCATGTGGAACTGGCTGAGAAAAGGATAGTTGGAATAATAAGCAGCATTAGCATTACTGTCAGTTACTATGTGATTATAATAAAATGATGCTATAGCTGTTTATAATGAATTCTGGAGACTGCTGCCATGTCCTCCAGTATTGACTGCACTTGTATGGTGAGGTAAAAGGATGAGTAAGAGCATCATGAAGTGTCCCCTGAGCTCAATTAATAAGCAACAGACATATCAAAAATGAAGAATAGATATTCACAGGTAGGAAAAATATACAGGTTTTTTTTTTTCCTTAATTTCTCTGAAGAGGTGAAAGGAAGAAACATAAACACAGCCAGAGCACAATTGATAGCGTAAAAACAAGCAAACAAAACAACACAAAACCCCAAAGGAATAAACAGAAGCTGCAAACCCCCAAAACCAACACTGAACAAGCAAACAAACTAAATAATGGAAAACCTTTAAAAATTAGGGAAAGAACTTGGGAAAACTGGCAGAACAAAGCACGCCTGGAAGTCTCCCAACTGATCTTGGTAACATCTGTGGTTTCAACTGGAGAAACAGAATCGCTCGCTTGTTCGTTAATTAGGAAGGCTGCTGGGTTGCTGTGAGAGTGCTGAAATGTGAATAATAAATCTGTTGTGAGGATTGCCACTTTATTTCTCCCAGATAAATATCCCTCTTCAAAGGTGAGATTCCAGAGGAATGATTTGATCATCATAGTACTGTTGTGCTTGATACTTGTAGGTAACAGTTGGGAAATAGCAGAATATCTTGGTAGAAAACACTTCTTTTTCTCTTTGTGTGCTGGTTTGAGGCTAATTGGAATATTTTAATAGAGAAAATTATAATATAGGCTGTGAAAGGAAAACAATGGTGATGTCTGCTTCACTCCTAGGCTTGCTGAGATGATTGAGAAAAGAATACAAAACAAAGATAAGAGACTCGGGCTTGCAGTCTCTGGGGCACAGCATCTGGGGTTGTCTAGGAGCTTCTGGTTTTTCTTCTCTCTGCTGAGTAACCTCACTAACCACTTTCCTTCTAACCCCCCTGGCCTGTGTTGGGCTGGTGTGCTGGTTTGAGGCTAATTGGAATATTTAAATAGAGAAAATTATATTATAGGCTGTGAAAGGGAAACAGTGGTGATGTCTGCTTCATTTATAGGCTTGCTGAGATGTTTAAGTACTCAAAACATAGATAAGTCAGTCTCTGGGGCGCAGTATCTCAGTCTAGCAGCTTCTGGCTTTTTCTCCTCTCTGCTGAGTAATCTCACTAACCACTTTGCTTCCAACCCACCTGGCCCATCCTCCAAGCTCACCTTGTGCGTAAGGCAAACCTTGGGGTAAGGTATAGGGGTGGGGAGAAGGTAGAAGGGTGGTTGGGAGCCCCTCTTGGGATCTCTGATTTCTGGAAGGGCTGTTGTGTTTCTGTATTCCCTTTAACTTGTCTATCTCTGTAACTATTCCTGTCTATAGTGTATATATCAGCCTGTATATTGTGCTGAGCTGTAAATAGAGCTTCAGTCCTTAACTTCCAGCCAGCTGAGCCTAGTCTGGGGGATTTTACAAAGCGTGAGGGGGTGGGGAACTCCCAAACCATCACACTTTGTAATAGAATCATAGAATGGTCTGGGTTGGAAGGGACCTCCGAAGGTCTTCCAATCCAACCCCCTCTGCAGTCAGCAGAGGCATCTTCAGCTAGATCAGTTCACCGAGAGCCCTGTTGAGCTTTACCTTGAATACCTCCAAGGATGGACCTCAGCTACCTCCTTAGGCAACCTATTCCAGTGCTCAGTCATGCTCAGTGTCAAGTACTTGTTCCTAACATCCAAACTTCTCCAGTTTGAAACCATTGCCCTTTGTCATATCACTGCAGACCTTTATAAACAGTCTCTCTCCAGCCTCCTTGTAGCTTCCTTCAGATACTGGAAGGTTGTTATTAGGTCTCCCTGGAGCCTTCTCTTCTCCAGCAGGAACACCTTTAGCTCCCTCAGCCTGTCCCCATAGCAGAGCTGCTCCAACCCCCTGATCACTTTCATGACCTTCCTCTGGATCCACTCCATCAGGTCCATGTCCTTCCTGTATTGAGGGCTCCAGATCTGGATGCTGTACTCCAGGTGAGGTCTCACCAGAGCAGAGTGGCAGAATCCCCCCTCGCCATTTCTGGCCATGCTGCTTTTGATGCAGCCCAGACTGTCCTTGGCCTTCTGTGCTGCAAGCTCACACTGCCTGCTCATGTTCAGCTTCTTGGACAAGTCTTTTTCCACAGGGCTACTTTTTATCACCTTCTCCCCAGACCTGCATTGATAGTGAGGATTGTTCCAGCTGGGCATTAATTATTCCTGGGCACTTTAATTTCCAACAAATTCTGGGTATACTTCATCACTACTTCTTAAGAACTAGGGTTAAAAATCATCTTGCTTAAGAGCCTGTACGCAATTCTCTTGCACGTACCAAAAAATGAGGGTTGATGGTAGAAGAGAGAAACCATCAAACTCTTTCTTCAGAAGCTAGAAATATCTACTCTGTTTGGTTGCTGAAGAAGGAATTGTCCATCCACCCCCAGCAGCCTGCACTGGTGGGAAAAAAATATCTCCTTGGCAATCCTTACATATCAAGATAGAGAATGATCACATTTACCTTCAGCAAACTAAAAGCTGCAGTCTGAAAAACAGGGTATAAAGAAAGCATTTCTGTTTCACCAAACCTTTATTATTTGTGCTCCAATTAATGCCAGTTGTTAATCTCTCTGAATCTCTGACATGTAAATTCAACAGCACTTAAACTTTAAAATATTTCCAGATAATGGCATCAGTTGGGGCACTTAACATTTGTTTAGATGCATCAAAAGAGTGATCCACACTTCTGAGTAGCCCTCAGTGTGTGAAGAGCTTTTTGGAGTTTCATAGAATGGTAAGGTTGGAAGGGACATCAAGGATCATCAAGTTTCAACCCCCTGCCATAGGCAGGGACACCTCCCACTAGTACAGCTCACTCAAGACCTCCTCCAACCTGGCCTTGAACACCTCCAGGGAGGAAGCAGCCACAACCTCCCTGGGCAACCTGTGCCAGTGTCTCACCACCCTCACTGCAAACAACTTCCTCCTAACATCCAGTTTCAATCTCCCCTCTGCCAGTTCAAACCCATTGCCCCTTGTCCTGTCATTGCAAGACCTTGTCAATAGTTCCTCTCTGGTCTTCCTGTAGGCCCCCTTCACATATTGGAAGGCTACTATCAGGTCTCCTGGAAGCCTTCTCTTCTGCAGGCTGCAGAGCCCCAACTCTATCAACCTGTCCTCACAGCAGAGCTACTGCAGCCCTCTCACCATCTTGGTGGCCTTCTCTGGACCCTCTCCAACAGTTCCATGTCCTTCCTGTGCTGGGAGCTCCAGAACTGCACAGAGGACTCCAGGTGGGATCTGAAGAGAGCAGAGTAAAGGGGCAGAATCCCCTCCCTTGCCCTGCTGCCCACACTGCTCTTGCTGCAGCCCAGCACTCCGTTGCTGTCTGGGCTGCACTCACACTGCAGCCTCATGTTGAGCTTTTCATCACCCTGGACCCCCAGGTCCTTTTCCTCAGGGCTGCTCTTAACCATTCCCCACCCAGCCTGGAGTTGTGCTTGGGATTGTGCCTACCCAGGTGCAGGACCTTACACTTGGCCTTGTTGAATGTCATGAGGTTGGCCTGGGCCCACCTCTGCAGCCTGTCCATGTCTCTCTGGATGGATCCCTGCCCTCTAGCAAGCTGACTGTGCCACACAACTCGATGCCTTTTGCAAACTGCTGAAGTCCAGATAAAATGGAGCTTAGCTGTATAAAGCAGAGGGAAGGAAAGGTTTGGGAAAGGGCAGGAGAGCTGGGCTTGCTGCTCCTGCTGTTGTCAGAAGACTGGGTGGACAGGTGCTGCTGGTGGGGGCTGCCTGCTTTTGCTCAGCAGTGCTTGCCACTGCTGTGGAGAGTGCTCCATCCCTCGTGGGACCACCACAGTACTTCAGCACTGTGCTGCTGACAGCAGGATTAAGAGGTCTTTTGTTAGACCCGGTGTCAGATTTCTTATCAGTAAGGATCATCTGATATATTTCATATAAATTGACAGAGCCTGAAGATGTAGTCCAAAAGTGCTGGTGATTTATTTCTCTGCTGATTTTCAAACTCCAGTGGCATGCACAGCTAGCATGCAAAACCAGACCATCCTGGAGATAACTTCTCTGTGATTATACCCAGGGATGTTGCTTTACATACTCATAGAATCATAGAATGGTAAGGATCAGCTTGTTCCAACCCCCTGTCATAGGCAGGGACACCTCCCACTAGTACAGCTCACTCAAGGCCTCACACAACCTGGCCTTGAACACCTCCAGGGAGGGAGCAGCCACAGCCTCCCTGGGCAACCTGTGCCAGTGCCTCACCACCCTCAATGGAAAGAACTTCCTCCTAACATCCAGTCTAAATATCCCCTTTGCCAGTTCAAACCCATTGCCCCTTGTCCTGTCATTGCAAGACCTTGTCAATAGTCCCTCCCCAGCCTTCCTGTAGGTCCCCTTCAGATACTGGAAGGCTACTAGAAGGTGTCCTGGAAGCCTTCTCTTCTGCAGGCTGCAGAGCCCCAACTCTCTCTGCCTGTCCTCAGAGCAGAACTGATGCAGCCCTCTGATCGCCTTTGTGGCCTCCTCTGGACCTGCTCCAACACTTTGTCCTTCCTGTGCTGGGGGCTTCAGAACTGCACACAGGACTCCAACTGGGGTCTGAGGAGAGCAGAGTAAAGGGGCAGAATCCCCTCCCTTGCCCTGCTGCCCACACTGCCTGCAGTTGTGCTTGGGTTTGTGCCTATCCAGGTGCAGGACCTTACACTTGGTTTCATGAGGTTGGCCTGGGCCCACCTCTGCAACCTGTCCAAGTCCCTCTGGATGGATCCCTGCCCTCTAGCAAGTTGACTGTGCCGCACAGCTTGGTGCCATCTGCAAACTTGCTGAGGGTGCACTGATTCCTCTGCCCACGTCACTGACAGGGATGTCAAACAGCACTGGCCTCAGCACTGACCCCTGAGGGACACCCCCTGTCACTGGTCTCCAGGTGTACACTGTGCCCTTGATCACCACTCTCTGTGTGCCCCTATGCAGCCAATTCCTTATCCTGTGAGTAAATGTAACCATATTCATAGCATCGTATCTTATGCCTGTAGAAATACATTTGCAGTGTGTCAAATGTGTTACAAAAAAAAGGGGAGTGGGTGAATACTACTGTGTAATAAAAACCACCGAATTTGAAAGGCAACAAGGCTAGCAGAAGTTGTCCCAAAGAGCCATTTCGATCTGTACGTTGCAATTGGCATTTCCAACACGGAGTTACAACCATGTACTTTGAGATTTGCTCTGACGGTGATTTAGATCCGTTCCAGTAATCATTTGTTTATAATGAGTTGAGGCTGTAATGATGAGGTACTGCTGGTGACGCAAATATCTTTGGCAGATGTGGTTAGCCTACTTAATCCTTCATGTGGCCTCTTTTAGCCTACTTAATCCTTGAATGTTTACAGCATCACAGGTTGGAATGAACCCTCGAAGGTCATTTTGTCCAACCCCACTGCAGTCAGCAGGGATGCCTCCAACTAGAGCAGGCTGCCCAGGGCCACATCAAGTTTTATTTTGAGTTTCTCCAGGGATGAAGTCTCAACTCTATCCCTCAGAAGCCTGTTCCAGTGCTGGGATTGTTTAGCCTGGAGAAGAGGAGGCTCAGGGGAGACCTTCTTGCTGTCTACAGCTACCTGAAGGGTGGTCGTAGCCAGGAGGAGGTTGCTTTCTTCTCTCAGGCAAGCAGCACCAGAACAAGAGGACACAGTCTCAAGCTGCACCAGGGGAAGTTTAGGCTGGAGGTGAGGAGAAAGTTCTTGCCTGAGAGAGTCATTGCCTGCTGGAATGGGCTGCCCAGGGAGGTGGTGGAGTCAGCGTCCCTGGAGGTATTCAAGGTGGGTTTGGACGTGGCACTTGGTGCCATGGTCTGGTCTGGAGGTCTGTGGTAACGGGTTGGACTTGATGATCCTTGAGGTCTCTTCCAACCTTGGTGATGCTGAGATCACTCTCGTTGTGAAGAACTTCTTTCTTGTGTTTAACCTAAATCTGCCTTGCTCTACTTTCAAACCATTGGCCTTCATTCTATTGCTACAAACCCTTTTAAACAGTCTTTCCCTGTCCTTCCTGTAGCTACCCTTCAGATATTGAGATGTAGCTGTAAGGTCTCCTTGGAGCTTTCTCTTCTCTGGGTTGAATAGCCCTGATTCTTTCAGCCTGTTTTCACAGGAGAGGTGCTCCAGCCCTCTGATCACCTTTATGGCCCTTCTTAGCACCTCTTCCAGCAGATCCATGTGTCTCTTGCGTTGGGGGCCTCACACAGTACTCAGTAATCCAGGTGAGGTCTCAGCAGAGCAGAGTGGCAGAATTTCTCTATCATCTATCATTTTGATGCAGACCAGGAAGAGATTTGCCTTTTGGGCTGCAAGTGAACATTGCTGGCTCCTGTCCAGTGTCTCATCTCCCAAGTTCCTTTCTGCAGGGCTACTCTCAATTTCATTATCTCCCAACCTGTATTGATATTCAGGGTTGCCCTGACCTGAGTGCAGGAACTTTCACTTCACCTTATTGAATCTCATGAGACTCTCCAACTCGCCTCTCCAGCCTATTCAGGTACCTCACCAAACTATTTGTTAGGGGCTGAAGACTTTTGTTTTCAGGGTCATGGATGTGTTGTCTTCAGGAGTATGAAACTCTTAGTCCAGGCAAGTGGGAGGCATGGGCATAGTATCTCAAAGCTTAGCATCACTGTAGGTATATTGCCATGCTGTGGTATGCATGTCAACTGCTGTGCATAGAATCATAGAATGGTAAGGTTGGAAGGGACCTCAATGATCATCCAGTTCTACCTCCCACTAGTACAGCTCACTCAAGGCCTCGCACAACCTGGCCTTGAACACCTCCAGGGAGGGAGCAGCCACAATCTCCCTGGGCAACCTGTGCCAGTGTCTCACCACCCTCACTGCAAAGAATTTCCTCCTAACAATTACTTTAAATCTGACAGTTCAAACCCACTGCCCCTTGTCCTGTCATTGCAAGCCCTTGTCAATAGTTCCTCTCTGGTCTTCCTGTAGGTCCCTTCAGATATTGGAAGGCTACTCTAAGGTCTCCTGGAAGCCTCCTCTTCTCCAGGCTGCAGAGCCCCAACTCTCTCAGCCTGTCCTCACAGCAGAGCTGCTGCAGCCCTCTCACCATCTTGGTGGCCTCCTCTGGACCCACTCCAACTCTTCCATGTCCTTCCTGTGCTGAGGGCTCCAGAACTGCACCCAACTCCAGGTGGGCTCTGAGGAGAGCAGAGTAAAGGTGTAGAATCCCCTCCCTTGCCCTGCTGCCCACACTGCTCTTGCTGCAGCCCAGCACTCATTTGCTGTCTGGACTGCACTCACACTGCAGCCTCATGTTGAGCTTTTCAGCACCCCAGACCCCCAGGGCCTTTTCCTCAGGGCTGCTCTCAGCCGTTCCCCACTCAGCCTGCAGTTATGCTTGGGATTGTGCCTACCCAGGTGCAGGACCTTACACTTGGCCTTGTTGAAGGTCATGAGGTTGACCTGGTCAAATCTCTGCAACCTGTCCAAGTCCCTCTGGATGGATCCCTGCCCTTTAGCAAGTCGACTGTGCCACACAACTTGGTGTCATCTGCAAACTTGCTGAAGCTGCACTGATTCCTCTGTCCATGGCACTGACAAAGATGTCAAACAGCACTGGTCCCACAGTGACTTAACAGCTGCGTGTCACACCTAGATCTTAGTGAGATATAAAGCTCTGATTTTCAAGCAGGTGTGTGTCTGGTGCTGGAGGGTGTTCAACAGCTAGGTTTATTCTGAGAGGTGTGTAAATATTTTTTACTTTAAAAAAAAAAACTTCCTTTGGATGCTGGAATATTTTAATAGCAAACATCTTCATCCTCATTCCAGAAATTCCCTGGCCTTCTTAATTGAAAGAAAATGAACAAAATCACTGCCATTTTAAATATAACCCTCAAAATACAGTTGTGCATGGGTTGGTGTCAGAGATATTATAGTTGTTTAATGAAAATTTGTTTAAAGGTTGACATACATATGCATGACTATGTTCTACTGAGAGCTATAATATAAAACCCAGGAAGTCAGACTGCCACAACTGCAGTTATTATTCTGAGGACCTCTACAGAAAAGTGGAGATAATGTAGCATATCAATAATTTGCATGAGACATTTTGATTTGTATTTATTAATAAGTGAAGCTTGCATGTGTAGAGTTTTTTCACACTAATTAAATTATAATACTGAAGTAATGTAGAAGCTAATAAGGCCTTCTGCTGAGAGCAAGTGGAACATGTCATGTATGTTTAAAATGCTCTTAGCCTTCCAGAGCCAATTATCTGTAAACAATGTAAGCACTCTTTATTGTGTTTTAAGGAATGAAGATACCTGACCTTGAAAAACGATATATAACTTTGGGGAGAGTTAAAAGAGGCAAAGCTACATGTAGGAAATTATTGCAACTCCACAGAGGAATTAATGGTATGTTCTACTCCAACATAAGCTGCCCAGGGTGGCTGTGGAGTCTACTTCTCTGGAGATACACAGGATGCAGTCCTGTGTGATCTGGTCTAGGTGATCCTGCTCTGGCAGGATGGTTGGACTGGATGAGCTTTCAAGGTCCCTTCCAGCCCCTGACATTCTCTGATTCTGTGATCTCTAGGGAGGGAGATAACTCTCCTTATCTAAACTACAGGGATTTTGTTATTATTTTGCTCACAATCTTACTCCCTGTTTCAACAGGAGGCTTGGGTGTGGGAGTTTTGTGTGTGCAACTGTGTGTGAACTCAGCAGCCAACCGATTTGAAACCACAACACAGCTCATTTTACAGGTTGAGATAAGAAAACCAGCAGTCAAAAATGATTTATGATGTGGCTTGGCTTTTCATAGCTACTTAGTTTTGAAGGATCTCAAAACTTTAGTGTGTGTTCATCCACCTCTTAAGAAACAGGGACAGAAAAAGAGGCAGGAAAACAAACAACTCTGTCAGACTGCAAAGCAGCTGGGGCAGGTAAGCCTGGATGTTGTTTCTCTCTCCTCTTCTACACTCTTCCATCCAAGAAGGAGATTTTGAGCATGTACAGCTAAAATGCAAGTTTTGCATGCATACAGATGTCTACCTACAATATAAATATATACAATTGTTAACTCAGGTTCTGTCTTTCTCCTTGTGATGGTGGCCTTTTGGTCAGGAGGGCGAAGCAAGGTTAGTGATGATATCTGCTTTATCAAATGAAGATAGCAAGGCACTGTTTGAGCACTGCTGGTATGGCCAAAACACCACCAGCTTGCACAGTTTGGTTGCAGGAAAAAGACTTCACTTCACACATGTTCTTCTGCCTTGTCTTGTGCTTTTTTTTTCTTTTTCACCTATTTGAAAATGGAACATCCACAGCAGTTCAGTGGAGCTCAAAATTACAGCTGAGGAATGATCAGTTAAGTCTCAAAAACTTGCAGGAGGGAAATAGAGTGAGAAATTAGTTTCTTAATATTGACATGATACTGCAGCCATCATTATAAGTAAGATTGCTGTCTGATATCATTTTAACTTTACATATGGATTTATGTCTCACATTGGATCACAGAAACTTGCAGCCCAGTGAGATCTAAACAGATCTTCTTGAAGTAGTTTAATTTTTTTTTCAAATGAGGGCTTCCTCAAAGAGTGTAGTTGTGTGCACTTCTCCTGCCCATATTCCTTGAGGACCTTCCACAAACAGCTCCCTTGTGAACCAGCTAAAGTGGCTGTGTGCCCTCCATGGGAAATCTTGGAAGTTTTCTCTACTACTCCAAGGATGTTCCAACAGCAAACAACAAATTTAAAGCTGAGATTGTCATTGGCTTCTATCAGACCTCAGAGTTCTGGTTCAAATCTGTAAAGCAGCAGAAAGATGTTGAGGACCTCTGCTGTGAGGGTAGGCTAAAGGAACTGGGATTGTTCACAGGATCACAGAAGGTTAGGGACTGGAAGGGACTTTGTGAGATCATCCAGTCCAATCCCCCTTCCAGAGCAGGACCATCTATGCCAGATCACACAGGAACGCATTCAGACAAGTCATCTCCACAGGGCCTGGAGAAGAGGAGATGTGGGGGCACTTAATAATTTCCTTCTAATACCTAAAGGGAACCTACAAGAAGGCTACAGAGGGAGTTTGTACAAAGGGTGTCCATCATTAGGACAAGAGGAAATGATTTAAATTGAAGGAGAATAGGTTTAGATTGTATCTTAAGAATAAATTCCTCACTTTGAGGGTAGTGAGAATCTGGAATGGATTTTCCGGAGAGCTTGTGGATGCTCCCTCCCTGGGCAGGTTCAAGGCTAGGTTGGATGGGGCCTTGAGCAGCCTGGTATCCCTGCCCATGGCAGGGAGGTTGGATTGGATGATTTATAAGGTCAGCCTAAACTGTTCTATGGCAGGCAAACAGTCATCATAGAATCATAGAATGGTAAGGTTGGAAGGGACCTCAAGGATCATGTAGTTTTGCCCCCCTGCCATAGGCAGGGACATCTCCCACTAGTACAGGTCACTCAAGGCCTCATCCAGCCTGGCCTTGAACTACCTCCAGGGAGAGAGCAGCCACAACCTCCCTGGGCAACCTGTGCCAGTGTCTCACCATCCTCACTGGAAAGAACTTCCTCCTAACATCCAGTCTAAATCTCCCCTCTGACACTTCAAACCCATTGCCCCTTGTCCTGTCATTACAAGACCTTGTCAATAGTCCCTCCCCAGCCTTCCTGTAGGCCTGCTTCAGATATTGGAAGGCTACCATCAGGTCTCCTGGAAGCCTTCTCTTCTCCAGGCTGCAGAGCCCCAACTCTCTCAGCCTGTCCTCACAGCAGAGCTGCTGCAACCCTCTGAGCATCTTTGTGGTCTCCTCTGGACCTGCTCCAACACTTCCATGTCCTTCCTGTGCTGAGGGCTCCAGAACTGCACACAGGACTCCAGGTGGGGTCTGAGGAGATCTGTCACATCAAGGCTTCTGTATATATAGATGCACATGCACATGTTTAAGCACACTTGGTGTATTATTACTTAGTGAGAAGGCCAAGCTGATGAGTACCCTCTGATAATGTATTTAAGAGGGGTAAATCTGTTGGGCAAGTGCTATTTTGTTTTAGAAACTCTTGCTTTGGAGAGGAGTGGGGTGTGGTAGAGAACCACATGGACACTCAGGTCAATGAGGAAGGGTACTTCAGGTCCAGGTGTATTAATCATTCACCTTTGATTTAATTGACAAATTGGTTGTGGTTTTGTTTAAATTGATTTTATTTCCCCAAGTCTAGTTTGTCTTTTGCTGTAACTGGTGAGTGAACCCTCCCTGCTTACCATCTTGATCTTGGAGCTGTTTGCTGTACTTTCTCTTCCCCATCCCACCAGAGTGGGGTTAGGAGTAAGTGCTACTTGGTGCTTTGTTGCTGGCTGGGTAGCCTCAAACAATGTCAGTGTTAGTGTCAGTTCTTGAAATAGATGTTTGTGATACAAAGTGATTTGTATAACAACCAAAACACTGTGATCATAGCAGGTAGTTATATACTGAGGTTAGGCATGAAGCAAACAGGTATTTCTTGTCCCTTGGTCCTGGCAAAGCAATATTAACCACCTCAGGCATTGGAATGAGCTGTCCAGGAAGGTGGTGGAGTCACCAACCCTGGATGTGTTTAAAGGTCATTTAGATATGGTGCTTGAGGATATAGTTTAAGGGTGAACTTCATAGAGCAGGGTTAGTGGTTGGACTTGGTGATCCCGGGAGTCTCTTCCAACCAGAAGGATTCTGTGAGCTACTAATTGAGGCTGAGTCAAAGAAATCTTTCTGAATTTTCCTCAATATCTTCCAACAAGAAGAACAGATCTTTAAATTGACCTCTGACATTTCTCAGTCAATCACAGAATCATTTTGGGTTTGAAAAGACCTTTAAGGTCAAGTTCAAGTGTTGCCTAACTCTTTGAAGTCTGGTGCAGAAACATGAAACATCATTTCAGTCTCAAACTGGTCCCAGCCTGCCCTAACTGGCACAACATCCTCCCTCTGTACTGCATTCCCTCAAACAAATCACTATTTCTGTCTTTCCATTCTGTTTCATTAGTATGGACTGCAGTTTCTCTGCTGCATGGAGCATTCTGCTTGCCTGTGCTGTAAATTTCCTGTCCTTTATTCGTGTCTCTCAAACCATCTGAACAGTTGCAGAATCTTGCAGTAGCAGAATGGTTGAGGCTGAAGGGACATCTGGAGGTCATCTTGGCCAACCTCCTAATTAATGTTCTTGAAATGTTTCCTCAGATACAGTTGGCAGCACTTTGTTTTTTATATTCATCTCTGCCCAGAACTCCTTCCCATTTGTCTGTGTGTGTTTGGGGGTGCATCAGGTTTGGGCAATATGGAAAATTCTGGGCTCAACAGTTGTCAATGGAAGGCATTTAGTCAGTTATGTAGTCCATAGAATGACATCTTTATTAATGGGGTGTAAAACCACAGTAACATTCATAGAATCATAGAATGGTAGGGTTGGAAGGGACCTCAAGGATCATCTAGTTCCAACCCCCTACCATAGGCAGGGACACCTCCCACTAGCACAGCTCACTCAAGGCCTCCTCCAACCTGGCCTTGAACACCTCCAGGGAGGGAGCAGCCACAACCTCCCTGGGCGACCTGTGCCAGTGTCTCACCACCCTCACTGCAAACAACTTTCTCCTGACATCCAGTCTAAATCTCCGCTCTGCCAGTTCAAACCCATTGCCCCTTGTCCTGTCATTACAAGACCTTGTCAACAGTCCCTCCCCAACCTTCCTGTAGCCCCCTTCAGATACTGGAAGGCTACTCTAAGGTCTCCTGGATGCCTTCTCCAGGCTGCAGAGCCCCAACTCTCTCAGCCTGTCCTCAGAGCAGAGCTGCTGCAACCCTCTGAGCATCTTCGTGGCCTCCTCTGGACCCTCTCCAACACTTCCATGTCCTTCCTGTGCTGGGGACTCCAGAACTGCACATAGGACTCCAGGTGGGGTCTGAGGAGAGCAGAGCAAAAGGGCAGAATCCTCTCCCTTGCCCTGCTGGCCATGCTTCTCTTGGTGCAGCCCAGCACTCAGTTTGCTGTCTGGGCTGTATGTGCATTCTTTGCTGTCATATAAATTTACATATTCATATCTAACTAGCAGTCAGATCTCAGCCTTAGGGCCCTTTTTGTATACTTCCAAAACTTTTTCCCGCTGCCAAGATACTGCTAGCAGTAGAGGTCCTCTCTTTGGCCATAGGATGGTAAATGTTCTAGCTGGGCTTTCTCACACCTAATCACAGAAGGTTGGGGCTGGAAGTGACCTTGAAAGATCATTTAGTCCAACCCCCAGAACTTGCATAGTAATTCACCAATTTACTGCTCCTGCTGTTTTACACTTTGCCTACTACTTCTAACATTCTGACATTGTGTGTGTGGGGAGGGGAAAATTCACCAGAAGGGCTGAAACAAGCTGCATGGAGAAGCTGTGGAACCCCTGGAGAGATTGAAAAGATGTGTATCTGTGGTGATGAGGGGCATGGTTTGCTGGGGACTTGGCAGTGCTGGATTAATGGTTGCACTCTCTAATCTCAAAGCCCATCAAAACTAGTCTATGAGTTTGTACCTAAAAGCCAAAGTTCCTCAGTGTCTCAAGTCGGACAACTTCTGCCTCTACTCATACCACTGATGGCTGCTCCAGTAGACCAAATTTAACTCTTAACTCCAGGTGCTTGTTGACTACTTTTTGATTTTTGCCAGAAGAGCATTTGTCCTGTAATACAAATGAGTGACTCAAAAGTCACAGGACAGACTTTTTAGGTTTTACTTTGTGGTAACATTTTTTTAGGTAGAGGAGAAGAGACCCAGGCAGGCAGGATGGCATATGTGGAGCTAGAGATGCTTTCATAACTTGGGTTTTGAGAGAGTGGTTTCAGCAGTAGTCCTTGCTTCTAATCTTGGTATGATCTCTGTATTCTGTCTGACTATAAAAGGAGTCAAGAGAGAGTGTGGACAGCAATGATTTTGATCACTAAATAACAACAGGAATGTATAGAATCATAGAATGGTAAGGTTGGAAGGGACCTCAAAGATCATCCAATTCCAACTCCCTGCCATAGGCAGGGACATCTCCCACTAGTACAGCTCACTCAAGGCCTCCTCCAACCTGGCCTTGAACACCTCCAGGGAGGGAGCAGTCACAACCTCCCTGGGTAACCTGTGCCAGTGTCTCGCCACCCTCACTGGAAAGAACTTCCTCCTAACATCCAGTCTAAATCTCCCCTCTGCCAGTTCAAACCCATTGCCCCTTGTCCTGTCATTACAAGACCTTGTAAACAATCCCTCCACAGCCTTCCTGTAGGCCCCCCTCAGATACTGGAAGGCTACTGTCAGGTCCCTTCGAAGCCTTCTCTTCTCCAGGCTGCAGAGCCCCAACTCTCTCAGCCTGTCCTCACAGCAGAGCTGCTGCAGCCCTCTGAGCATCTCTGTGGCCTCCTCTGGACCTGCTCCAACACTTCCATGTCCTTCCTGTGCTGAGGGTTCCAGAACTGCACACAGAAGCAACCAGAAACATTATTTCTTAAGTGTGATCTTTGATTCATGCTTCTTCATCTGCATGGGGTTGTTTTGGGCTGTTTTTGTGGGTTTGGTTTGAGGGCTTTTTGTTGGGTTTTTTGGGTTATTCATTTAAGTTTGAGGTCTTGGAGGTTTTTGGTTGTGGGTTATTGGGTGGATTTTTTTTTTTTGGTTGGTTGGTTTGTGGTCTTTGTTTGTTTGTTTTGTTTTTCTTTACATGAAAACAACTTCATTTCTTATAGTTCAAGTCCATAGCATCTGTATTAACTGTTTTTTTATTATTATTATTTGCAACTCTTTCCAATGTTAACGAATTTGTGTTTTCAGCCTCTTGGAGATCTGTGTCCAAGGCACTAAGCAGTTGGGTTTTTTATAAAGCTAGATTAGACTCACTGCTCTTAGATTAATGAACTTTTATTACACTAAAACATTAAAAAGGCTTTTTAGTCAGCCCCAAATTTATAAACCCCAAGGTGACTGCAGACACATTTGGATTTGAAGAAGACCTATAACCAAAACTTGGTTAACTTTCCAAACTAAACAGTAGAGGCAAAATTGTTACCTCACAAAGCAGCTGAAATTCTACCAAAATTCAAACTCTTTTTATTTCTTCTCCAAATTGCCTGCCTGCTGGCAGCAAAATGTGGTAGCTTTTTTCAGTGAGACCTTTTAGGTGACCTAAAAGGTGAAGACCTTTTAGGACAGAACTTTAACTTTGAAGTTTGATTTTTAAATAATCATGAATGTGAAAGCCTATCCTTGGAGGCGGCAGCGTTGTGCTGTTGTGGTTTAACCTCAGCCAGCTCGCTCACTCCCTCGTGGTGGGATGAAGGAGAGAGTTGGAAGAGTATAAATGAGAGAACTGGTGGGTTGAGATGAGTTGCTTAAGTAAAGCACAAGGCATGCACACAAGCAAAGTAAACCAACTAATTCACTTACTGCTTCTCATCAGCAGGCAGGTGTTCAGCCATGTCCAGGGGAGCAGGGCTCCATCATGTGTACTGGTTACTTGGTTAGAGTGATGGTGTTTGTCTTTCCAACCCCTTCCTACTTCTTCTTCCAGCTGTACATGCTGAGCATGCCCAAAGGGATATTCCAGCCCATATCAGGTCAGTTGGGAGTCAACTGTCCTAACTGTGTTCTCTCTCATTTTTTTTGTGTGCCTCCACCTTACTGACTGACTGAAGGGGTGGTGAGCAACAGAAAGGGCCTTGGCTCTGTGAACTCTGCCCAGCAATAACCAAACCATCCCTGTGTTACTGTCTGTAGCACAAATCCAGGCTACAACCCCCTATGAGCTACTACAAAGAAAATTAAC
This sequence comes from Eubucco bourcierii, assembly GCA_013396675.1. Lineage (NCBI taxonomy): Eukaryota > Metazoa > Chordata > Aves > Piciformes > Ramphastidae > Eubucco > Eubucco bourcierii. The sequence goes on from VWZE01011746.1 coordinate 21,898, forward strand.
TACTTCAGCCGAAATTATCACACACAGCAAACATTCCAACTTTTTCATCACCTTGCTCTATATCTTTGCTTTTAATTAAGGGGAGAAAAAATTCACAGGAAGTATTTATTTTTTTCTTTTTTAATTAAAAATGGGATACTATTAAAATCAGTTCATTGCAAGTACTTTTATACTGTAATAGTGGCACGCTGATCAGTGCTGTGGATACATCAGAAAGGCCTTTTATATCCAAAGAGCCAAGATGAAAAAGAGCAACAAAGGAAGGAAGTGATGAGTCTATTTTATGGGAGGAGGGGGAAAAAAAAACCTACATTTCCTTATTTAGCTTAGCAGCATAAGGCAGGAAAAGACTGCTTCCAGAAATAGTGATTTTCTCCAGTCCTGCTCACTGGTGAAGTCAAAACCACAACACTTACTGAGGCTATCTTTATTTCTTTGCTAGTACAAAACAATGCTAAAGACTACTTGAATCCTTCAGAGTTAACAAGCATGGTGTGAAACTTTCCAGTGACCTGGAGCACTGCCTGATGAGGAAAGCCTGAGAGCCCTGGGGCTGGTTAATCTGGAGGGGAGAAGACTGAGAGGGTATATGATCAATGTCTGTCAATGGTGAGTATGGGGGTCAGAAAGGGAGAGGCAGGGACAGCCTCTGCTCACTTATGCCCTGGGATAGCACAAGGAACAATGGACAGAAACTCCAAATGGAAGTTCCACCTCAACTAAAGTTGCCAAAACACTGTCCATCATATTTGAAAGGTGATGGCAGACTGGTCAAGTCCCTGCTGACTGGAGAAGGGCAAACATAACACCCATCTTCAAAAATGGAAAAAAAGGATGACCCTGGGAACTACAGAGCAGTCAGCCTCACCTCTGTGTCTGGCAAGATCATGGAGCAGATCTTGCTGAAAGCTCTGCTAAGACAAATGGAAAACAAAACAGAGGTGATTGGTGGTACCCAGCAATGGCTGCACCAAGGGCAGATCTTGCCTGACAAATTTAGTGGCTTTTTATGAAGAAGTCACAGTGACAGTGGACAAGAGAAGGGCAACTGATGGCATCTACCTGGACCTGAGTAAAGCATTTGACTGTGTCACACATGACATCCTGATCACCAAACTGGAAAAACATGGACTGGATGGGTGGAGCACTTCTGGGTAAGGAATTGGCTGGATGGTGGCACACAGAGAGTGGTGATCAAGGGTACAATGGCCACCTGGAGACCAGTGCCAAGTGGTGTCCCTCAGGGGTCAGTGCTAGCACCAGTGCTGTTTGACATCTTTGTCAGTGACATGGACAGAGGAATCAGTGCAGCCTCAACAAGTTTGCAGATGACACCAAGCTGTGTGGCACAGTCAACTTGCTAGAGGGCAGGGTCGAGGAAACCTTATAGTAGCCTTCCAGTATCTGAAGGGGTTCTACAGGAAGGCTGGGGAGGGACTATTGACAAGGTCTTGCAATGACAGGACAAGGGGCAATGGGTTTAAAGTGGCAGAGGGAAGATTTAGACTGGATGTTAGGTGGAAGTTGTTTGCAGTGAGGGTGGTGAGACACTGGCACAGGTTGCCCAGGGAGACTGTGGCTGCTCCCTCCCTGGAGGTGTTGAAGGCCAGGTTGTGTGAGGCCTTGAGTGAGCTGTACTAGTGGGAGGTGTCCCTGCCTATGGCAGGGGGTTGGAACTAGATGATCTTTGAGGTCCCTTCCAACCTTACCATTCTATGAACATGAGGAAGAACTTCTTTACTGTAGTGCCAGAGCCCTGGCACAGGCTGCCCAGGGAGGTTATGGAGTCTCCTTCTCTGGAGTCTTTCCAGCCCTGTCTGGATGTGTTCCTTTGTGACCTGTGCTGGAGTCTCTGGTCCTGCTCTTGCAGCGGGGTTGGACTGGAAGATCTCCAGTGGTCCCTTCTAACCCCTAACATCCTGTGATCATCTGTCTAACATAAGGCCTGAAATACAGTAAATTAAAATACTTGACACCAGGTTAATCTAGGGTTTGCCATCATCCCTTTTGCTTGTTCCTTGATGTGTATTAAATATTTTTCCATGCCTATTAAGACAATATTTCTACTGATCCTAGGAAACAGTAGTGTTTCACATGCAAATAGGGCTAACTTTCTGATACCTTCCCTCCCTGACAAACAGCCTAGCTCTGCACCTCTAAGCACAGTCAGTCTTGGCTTTCAGTTCTAATATGCCCTTCAATTTACTTTTTCATGTCACTGGATTAAGGAGAGGATGCTTCTGCCTGTGGCTTCTTCCTTTTCTAATTGTTTGGGCTTTCTTTAGCAAATCAATCATGATACAACTCTAGGTCACATGTTAAATATTTTCTACAGGCATTGTTAGGAGGCTTGGCGCTGTTCATATATCAAAAGCCCCTTTCTTCAAGATCCTGTCTTAATAACTTGCATAGTCTATAATTTTTAAGGGTTTAAAAAGGATGCATGAGTTAATCAATGCCACCTTGGTTGCTAGAAGCAATATCTTACATTCTGGGCAAGATCTCCACATTCAGTGTTGGATGCCTACAAGAGGATGCAGTATTACAAAGCACAGAATTAAAGTATCTGTTTTATAGTGTCATTCATCTTAGAACTTCACAGCTGAAGCATGTTGTGTTTTAAAACAAAACAATGCCTTATGAGTTTATGCCAACTGAAATCCATCCAGAGGGACCTGGACAGTCTGCAGAGGTGTGCCCAGGCCAACCTCATGACATTCAACAAGGCCAAGTATAAGGTCCTGCACCTGGGTAGGCACAATCCCAAGGACAACTTCAGGCTGGGTGGGGAATGGCTGAGAGCAGCCCTGAGGAAAAGGCCCTGGGGGTGTGGGGTGATGAAAAGCTCAACGTGAGCCTGCAGTGTGCACATGCAGCCCAGACAGCAACTGTGTGCTGGGCAGCAGCAAGAGCAGTGTGGCCAGCAGGGCAAGGGAGGGGATTCTGCCCCTTTACTCTGCTCTCCTCAGACCCCACCTGGAGTCCTGTGTGCAGTTCTGGAGCCCCCAGCACAGGAAGGACATGGAAGTGTTGGAGAGAGTCCAGAGGAGGCCATGATGATGCTCAGAGGGCTGCAGCAGCTCTGCTGTGAGGACAGGCTGAGACAGTTGGGGCTCTGCAGCCTGGAGAAGGCTTTGAGGGGACCTTAGAGTAGCCTTCCAGCATGTGAAGGGGGCTACAGGAAGACTGCAGAGGGACTGCTGACAAGGTCTTGTAGCGACAGGACAAGGGGCAATGGGTTTAAACTGGCAGTGGGCAGATTTAGACTGGATGTTAGGAGGAAGCTCTTTACAGTGAGGATGAGGCAGCATTGGCACAGGTTGGCCGAGGAGGTTGTGGCTGCTCTCTCCCTGGGCCAGCCAGGTTGGAGGAGGCCTTGAGTGAGCTGTACTAGTGAGAGGTGTCCCTGCCTATGGCAGGGGGTTGGAACTAGATGATGCTTGAGGTCCCTTCCAACATTACCATTCTATGAAATACCTGTCTGTTCCATTTTTTTCTGCAGTCTTTGTTTGAGGTCTCAACTAAAATCAAGTTTTATTTCAATAGATACTGAATTTATGGAGAATGAGACAGTACTTGCCCAGTAAAATTTACAATAGCTTTCAAAGGAAATGTACAAAAGGTCAAGGAAGAAGAAGTGTTATTATCTCTGCTTAATGAATACTGAACTAGAGCACACAGAACACAAATAATTTCATCACTACTCAGGAAGTCTAGAGCAAGAATGAAAATGACACCTGCATATTGTGTGACCTGATGGCTTGATTAACAAAAAAAATCTCAAAACAGCATTCCCCAACTCTCCCCCCACCCCCTTTTTTTTAAGTGGACTTGTCATTGAAGTTCTTTGTAATTCTTACATGAAAGAAGCAGCAGAAATAATGCTGCTCATTATTAGGTAACTTAACAAAACTTGACTTGGTGGTAAAACCTGAAGGTGAGCTTTCCCCTGAAGAAATGTTAGAAGCAAATAGTACTTCCCCCAAGCCTGGAAGTGGGAGGACTTGCCTGCAATGTGACACAGAGTCTCCCTCTTGCACAGGGTCCTGGGAATCAGCTCCAGAAACTCTGAAAAGCTGTGGTTTTGGTGACAGTGCCTTGCTCTAATGTCTTCACATAAAAGTATCTACTCTTTACTGCTTTTAGGCTGACTCTCTGCTAGGACGCTTGAGCACTGAGACAGTCCTTGCATTGTGCTTCACAGGAGAACCACTACATAATGAGTCCTCCTGGCCAAAAACATACTAATAATGCTGCCACTGGAGCAAATCTTGTTCCATATATCTACTTTATTTTCTTTCCTCGATGTCCTGAAAGCCAAGCTATATGCTCATGTAGTCTTTGGCAGAATGGTGATAGATGTATTATAACCATGTCTAGAAGGTGCTGGTTTTCACAGGGATCATGCTGTAACTGTATCTCTGAGGGGCTGATGTTCACAGGGATCGTGCTGTGACCGTGTTTATAAGGTGCTGGTGTTCACAGAGGTCGGGCCGTGGCCGTGTCTCAGAGGTGCTGGTGTTTACGGGGGTGGTGCCGGGACCGTGCCTGTGAGGGCCTGGTGTTCACGGGGAGCGGGCCGCGACCGTGTCTGTGAGGGACCGGTGTTGACGGGTGAGCGGGCCGCGACCGTGCCTGGGAGGGGCCGGTGTTGACGGGGGAGCGGGCCGCGACCGTGCCTGTCAGGGGCCGGTGTTCACGGGGAGCGGGCCGCGACCGTGCCTGTGAGGGGCCGGTGTTCACGGGGAGCGGGCCGCGACAGTGTCTGTGAGGGGCCGGTGTTCACAAGGATCCTAGAATCATAGAATGGTAAGGTTGGAAAGGATCTCAAGGATCATCTTGTTCTAGTGCCCTGCCGTAGGCAGGGACACCTCCCACTAGTACAGGTCACTCAAGGCCTCGTGCATATCTCCGAGGTTCTGGTTTTCAGAGTGATTATGCCATAACCATGTCTCTGAGGCCCTGGTTTTCACAGGGATCATGCTGTAACCGTGTTTGCAATTTCCCAATATATAACAATGCTGTTGGCAAAAGCTATTTAGGTGGGAGGAGAGAGGGGGGAGAGGGATTTTATTAACTATACAGTCCTGCAAAGACCTGTCTTGTATAGCAATTCTTCTGTTAGCAGTGATAGAGCGAACAGAAACAGAGCTTCCCTTCCCCAGTTTGTGCATGCAAGTCTCTAGCCACACCTTTTAGGCTTGGCATTTAGGCAGGGGTAGCCAAAAGTTGACAATATTGTGGCAGTGATAGAAGTGGAAGAAGGAACCCTCAGTTATAGCTCTATCACAAAGGTAATGAAAAAAAGAAGAAACTATACATGCTTGTTTACATTATTTAGCTGGCCTCCTGCATTTAATTTCCAGGTATTTCTTTTAAAAGGGAGCCCCAAATATTCTGATAACAGTTATTGGATATTGATGTTGGTCTGACTTAGTGTTGTAAATGTGTTAGTCTGTCTACCATGCCCAGTTCAAATTAATCAATGTTCCCTATATCCTAAAACTGGATGATAGAGAGTCACTGGATCAGGTCCTTTTGCCACATCAATTAAATAGTAGAAAACTGAATGGTGGACAGAACTGCTGAGGTTAGTGATCAGTGTTGCCTGCACGGTCTCAGCATGGTCACCCCTCAGCTGAAAATGTCAGGTGGGAAGCAGAGATTGTTCCATCTCTGAAGTCACCTGCTGCACCAGCTTAGAAACAATAATAAATAAGATTCTTCAAAGTGTTCTTTTATGCTTTCAGTCTGTTAAGAGCTATTCCCTAGATCTATTATCCTTCTCTTTTTTAGTTCTCCAGGGAGATGTTTCACATGTTGACTCCTATAACCATGCACACACACACATACTCCACTCCAGCACAACCACCTTGTTACCCGTTCAGCATTGCAAAGAGACAAGAAGATGCTCATGGTGAAGCAGCCTGTGTGTAAGTCTGACACTTCACCCTGAGCTTTCCAAATGCCTTGAACACAAAATCCAAAGAGATAACAAACACTCCAAGTAGGAGGGGGAAAAAAAAATTGGCTTTGACTTTCTTTTGTTAAGAAAGACAATTCTGGTAAAAAAAAGGGAGGCAAATGCAAGACCATAAAATCATAGAATGGTAAGGTTGGAAGGGACCTCAAGGATCATCTAGTTCCAACCTCCTACCATAGGCAGGGACACCTCCCACTAGTACAGCTCACTCAAGGTCTCCTCCAATCTGGCCTTGAACACCTCCAGGGAGGGAGCAGCCACAACCTCCCTGGGCAACCTGTGCCAGTGTGTCACCACCCTCACTGGAAAGAACTTCCTCCTAACATCCAGTCTAAACCTTCCCTCTATCAGTTTGAACCCATTGGCTCTTGTCCTATCATTGCAAGACCTTGTCAATAGTCTCTCCCCAGCCTTCTTGTAGGCCCCTTCAGATATTGGAAGGCTACTCTATAATGTCTTCTGGAAGCCTTCTCTTCTCTAGGCTGCAGAGCCCAAACTCTCTCAGCCTGTCCTCACAGCAGAGCTGCTGCAGCCCTCTGAGCATCTTCGTGGCCTCCTCTGGACCTGCTCCATGTCCTTCCTGTGTTGGGGGCTCCAGAACTGCACACAGGACTCCAGATGGAGTCTGAGCAGAGCAGAGTAAAGGGGCAGAATCCCCTCCCTTGCTCTGCTGCCCACACTGCTCTTGAAGCCCAGGACTCTGCTGTCTGGGTTGCATGTGCACACTGCAGGCTCATGTTGAGCTTTTTATCACCCCAGACTCCCAGGGCCTTTTCCTCAGGGCTGCTCTCAGCCATTCCCCACACAGCCTGGGGCTGTGTATTGTGTATTTGTGTATTATGTTGTGTACTGTGTATGTGTGTCTGTATTTTGAACATGATGTGGGTTTTCAGTCTTTTGGACAGTATTCATGATAGATGCAGTTATGGAATCATAGAAAGCATCTGTTTGGAAGGCACCTCAGAGGACATCCGGTCCAACCTTTGACCCAGGGTCAACACTAAACCATGTCCCCAAGCACCAACTCCATAGCTGCTTAAACACCTCCAGGGATGATGACTCCACTGCTGCCCTGGGCAGCCCATTCCAATGGCTGCAAACCCTCTCTGTGATGGAATATTTCATAGGATCCAACCTGAAACTCCCCTGAGACAACTTGACACCATTTTGTCTGGTCCTGTCGCTTGCCATGGAGGAGTAGAGGCTGCCCCCTCCTCCTCCTCCTCCTCCTCCTCCTCCCCTTCAGGTAGCTGTAGTCCTTGATGACAATCGAAAACACCTAGCAGCTCTGAATCTCAAGGATGAATTATGGAAATGGTGTGTTTGAGTTAGTAACAGGAGATGGGAGGGTTGTGTGTCTGTGTGTAAGTTTCCTACCAGCCTTTTATGGTGTAAGGGATGCAGATGTGAAAAGGGGGAGAAGAAAGGATTACTGGGATAACACTTTGTGTGTCAGCACAGAGTTGCTGTTCCTGTGGGTCATCTAGGATGTGCAAGGTACTCTCTTGCTACAGTGTGTAGAAAATGCCCTTGATCTCTGCACTTGGAGAAAGATTTTGTCACAACACAGCCTTGTGACTGTTGGGACGAATCTACTTACATTTCACAGCATCACAGAATGTCAGGGGCTGGAAGGGACCTCCACAGATCATCCAGTCCAACCCCCCCTGCCACAGCAGCATCACATAGAGCAGATCACACAGGAATATACCCAGGCAGGTCTTGAATATCTTCAGAGAGGGAGACTCCACAACCCTCCTGGGCAAGCTGTTCCAGGGTTCTGTCACCCTCACAGGGTAAAAAATTCCTCCTCATGTTTCCATGGAACTTCTTATGCCTCATCTTCCACTCGTTGCTCCTTGCCCTGTCATCAGGCATCACCCAGCAGTCTGACTCTGTGCTCTTGGTTTTGTTCTCACCCTTTACATCTTTATAAACATGAATGAGGTCTCCTCTCAGTCTCCTCCTCTCCAAGCTAAAGAGCCCCAGCTCCCTCAGGCTCTTCTAATAAGAGAGAAGTTCCATTCCCTCCATCATCTTTGTGGCTTGTGGAGAAAGATCATCTTCATTCTGTTGCTCCTTTTTTCATACACTCAAGTGTCTTGTCATAATTTGCCTTTGTCTATATTTTCATCTTGCTCCAAACAACCCTGCTTAGGCTTAGTTTTCCTTCTAATTTGAAGAGCAAATACTCTTGTTAGAGATATCTCTAGATGCTAGGTAACTTAATGCTGCTTTTTCATTTCTTTTTTTTAAATCAGTTAACTTCTCATCTGAGGTAAAGTGGAACTATATCCCCCCTCAACCCCTCCTGCCTCCCCTAGCCCCTCTTTAAGCAGGCATTAAAATGAAATGGATTTTTCCTCATAAGTATTGTATATAATATATAATCCATTATTTTCTTTCTTAAGTATTTCTTTTCTCATTTCACATGAATAACAAGAAATTAAATTGAGTGTGAATAAATAGGTTTGAGAATAAAATGGACTCAAGACACTCAGGATCTATTTCTAACTCGGTAACTGAATACTCTGACACTGCAAACAATCTTTTCCTTTCACCCGTATTCTCCCTTTTCTTCCATTCCCTTTAATTCTTGTCTTTCCCCCACCACTGCCCAAATAAATGTATTTTTAGGTGCAGGGAGGAGGAGGGAAGAGTAGAGTTGTTCTCCACCTAATCTACCAGGTTTGGGTGTTTTTTGAATCCTGCAAGCTTTTCCTGGCAGCTGGGTAATCCACCCTGTCCAAAACTGCAGCCAAACCATGATGCCTCAGTGTCCTGGTGTGGGCTTTCCCAAATGTACCCAGGTCAATTTCTGTATAAGGCAAATGTCCTTATTGGCAGAACAAATGAGACTCCTGTTCACACATTTCCTCTTGGCAGTGGACAGTGCAGTGATAAAAGAGCTGAGCAACCAACCTGCTGCACATTCAGTTAGAAGAGGAGGAGACTGAGAGGTGACCTTATTCATGTTAATGAATGTGAAGGGTGAGTGCCAGAAGGCTGGAGCCAGGCTCTGTTTGGTGATGCCCAGTGACAGGACAAGGGGCAATGGGTGAAAGTTGAGATATAGGAATTTCCATAGAAACATAAGGATTTTTATTTTTTTTTTCCTGTGAGAGTGACAGGACCCTGGGACAGACTGCCCAGGGGCATTGTGGATTCTCCCTCTCTGGAGATATTCAGGACCTGCCTGGATCATTTCCTGTGTGATCTGGTCTAGGTGATCCTGCTCTGGCAAGGAGTTGGACTTTGAGGTCCCTTCCAGCCCCTAACGTTATATGATTTTGAAGCTGGCATGAGGGAAGCATAATATTGATCATCACATTCAACTGGCTAAACACATGATACAGAACGTATAAAGTTGCCACAATGGAAAAGTACAGAGAACTGGGTGGGGGAAGAGCCCCACCACTGCATTTTTTCCAACCTTTGAGATCCACTTTGATTAAACAGCAGCTCAGCTATTTGGAGGCAGGGTGGAATGGGATAATGGAGAATGCTACTGTGTTATGGAGACGGTATTATGTTTTGCAATGGTTACCTAGGGGGAGAGGAAGGGCTTGAGAGCTGCCTCAAGGAAAAGAGCTTGGGGGTTGTCAGTTGATGGAAAGCTCAACCTGAGCCAGCAATGTGCACTTGCAGCCCAGAAGGCAACTGTGTCCCAGGCTGCATCAAAAAAAAGCATGCCCGGCAGCATAAGCCAGGTGATTCTTCCCTTCTACTCTCATGAGACCCCACCTGGAATACTGAGTCCACTTACGGTGGCTCCAGTATAAAAATGACATTGAATTGCTGGAGTGGGTCCAGAGGAGGCCCCAATGACGATCAGAGGGCTGGAGAACCACCCCTAAGGGGACTGGCTGTGAGAGCAAGGGCTGCTCAGCCTGGAGAAGAGAAGACTCCAGTGAGATCTTACAGCAGCCTTCCAGTAAGAAAGAGAAGAAGAAAGCCAAGAAGGGACTTTTTACAGGGCTGTAGTAACAGGACAAGGGACAATGGATTGAAGCTTGAGGTGAGCAGATTTAGCCTGAATATTAGGAAGAAATTTTTTACAGTAAGGATGGTGAGAGCAGGTTGCCCAAGGAGATTGTGGATGCCCCCTCCAGGAAAGTGTTCAGGGCTAAGTTGGATGAGGCATTGAAAAACCTGGTCTAGTGGAGAATGTCCCTGCTCCTGGCAGGCAGTTTGGACCTAGAAGATCTTTAAGGTCCCTTCCAACCCAGCCCATTCTGTGACTCTATGAATGACATCACTGCTGTGCTTAATTTCAGCTGGAATCAGAGGGCTCTCTGTTTACACCCATAGAATTATAGAATGGTAAGTTTGGAAGGGATCTCAAGGATCATCTAGTTCCAACCTCCTGCCATAGGCAGGGACACCTCCCACTGGTACAGCTCACTCATGGCCTCATCCAACCTGGCCTGGAACCCCTCCAGGGAGGGAGCAGCCTCAATCTCCCTGGGCAACCTGTGTCAGTGCCTCACCACCCTCACTGCAAACAACTTCCTCCTAACATGCAGTTTGTCTCCTCTCTTCCAGTTTAAACCCCCTGCCCCATGTCCTGTCATGACAAGATGATGTCAGTAGTCCCTCCCCAGCCTTCCTGTAGCCCCCTTCAGATCCTGGAAGGCTGCTCTAAGGTCTCCTGGAATCCTTCTCTTCTCCAGGCTGCAGAGCCCCAACTCTCTCAGCCTGTCCTCACAGCAGAGCTGCTGCAGTTCTCTGAGCATTTTGGTAGCCTCCTCTGGACCCTCTCCAACACTTCCATGTCCTTCCTGTGTTTGGGCCTCCAGATGGGGTCTGAGGAGAGCAGAGCAAAGGGCANTGCTCTCCAGCCATTCACCATCCAGTCTAGAGTTGTGCTTAGGATTGTGCCTACCCAGGTGCAGGACCTTATACTTGGCCTTGTTAAATGTCATGAGGTTGGCCTGGGCACACCTCTGCTGGCTGTCCAGGTCCCTCTGCATGGATCCCTGCCCTCTAGCAAGTTGACTGTGCCACACAGCTTGGTGCCATCTGCAAACTTGCTGAGGGTGCACTGATTTAGAAGTCCATGTCACTGACAAAGATGTTAAACAGCGCTGATCCCGGCACTGACCCCTGAGGGATGCCACTTAGCACTGGTTTCCAGGTGAACATTGTGTCCTTGATCACCACTCACTGGATAAGGAATTGGCTGGATGGTCAAACTCAGAGTTATGCAATTTGCAGAATGGGTTTCCAAAGAGGAGAGCTGCTGTGAAGGGACACATTTCAGCTGTGATTGAGTCCAGGCAAAGCTATTGCTCTGTGGCTTTATCCTCTTCCTAGGTGATGGATAAATTCTGCCTCGTTTGTAAAAGCCTGTACTATATCAAAGCTATCCATTCAGTACTTTTAATTCACAGCATCACAGAATATTAGGGGTTGGAGGGCACCTCTGGGTATCTTCCACTCCAATCCCCCTTCCAGAGCAGGAACATAGAATCCAGTGCAGGTCACACAGGAACACATCCAGACAAGGCTGGGAAGTCTCCAGAGAAGGAGACTCCACAACTTCTCTATGGAGCCTGTTCCAGTGCTCTGGGACCCTTACAGTAAAGAAATTCTTCCTCTTGTTGAGGTGGATCTTCCTGTCTGTAATTTCCATCTATTGCTCCTGTCCTATCCCAGGGCACAAGTGAGCAGAGACTGTCACTGTCCCTTCCTTTCTGACCCCCAGCCCTCAGATATTCATAGACATTGATCAGATCCCCTCTCCATCTTCTTCTCTCCAGAGTGAACAGCCCCAGAGCTCTGTCTTTCTTCATCAGGCAGTGCTCCAGTCCCTTCATCATACCTGCCTTAGTATTTGCTTCTCACACCTGTTCTTGTTAACAGAGCAGGTACAGTTGCTTCTCACATCTGTTTTTGTTAACAGCACCAGCATCCCATTTCTGTCATCCCCAGTGTATCCAGCTAAAGGTAGCTTACCTTAGTTCAAGGGAAAACTCCATTAGGAAATACAACCAATTGCTTGTGAACAGACACACACACACACACACACACCTTGCCACACAGCAAACTGAAAAGGAATGAATCAGTTCAGTCTTTCAGTTGAATATAAGTTTCAGGGACCTTCACCTGCCTTGAAGTATCTCAATAAGCAGAGTCCTGAGGAGCTAACCTTCTGTATTGGTTTGAGTTTAGCTTCTCAGGGGAAACCAATACAATAATAGTAGAATGCTTATCCCTCCCTCTCCCTTCTGGAAAGGAGGAGACAGAAGGGGTAAAACCACCCAAAGAACAGTCTGGCTGTGATTTGGAAGGTAAAAGAAAACTTTTAACAACAAATAAAAGGTATTTAAGGTAGGGTAGTTACAAATAGGTATAGGGAAGGGAAAACAAGACGCAAACTCTATCTACAACCAGCTGGATGGTAGTGGATTGAAGAGATGCTCACCGTGTGCTAGAGACTGGCCACATGGTAGGGCAGGAGAGTAGGAATGAGGATGGTGTCAGGCACACAGCCCATGAAGAGAGAGAGAGCACCAGCAAGTTCCTCTGTTTATATAGGGGGTCCAGACAGGCAGGGGGAGTTGGCTAAACACTACACCTAGGGTCAAGCAGACCTGGGGTCAAGTTCTGACCACTTCCCCCACCCAGGAGGCTTAACCCTTTACACCTTCCTTCACGTAAGACGCACATTACAGACTTTTATCTTGGATTAATCCTTTAAAATATGCAAATGCACTCCATCCATATGTGCCCTGAGAAGGGATCATGCAGAACTTCTTTAAAAGGATCTGGATTTTATGGTTTAATTAATGCTATTGTATAGCTGAGTCGAGGATGGGTAGGATGAAATGGCGCTGAGAATCGCTCATGAGCGATGAGGAATGAGTTGTCACACATGACGTTTCGTTCCCCAGCAGCTGAAAAGTAGTAATGGACAGGCTGCTGGCTCAGGCATTAATCTTCTCAGCTATATCCATAAATGAAATGTCATGCCTAACAACTTCTCTTTTATTGGTATTTCATCTTTGCTTTTTCCTGATGAAAATTAATGCCTGTGCATGTATGTATAGAAACGGGGATGGAAAGATCTACATATTCAGGTGGCCAGAAATTCTGCACTCACACACAGAGTTCCCTTCCCAGTTTAAAAGAAAAAATGTGGGAGGGGGTGGGGGAGGGCTAATAATAAAAAAAAAGTCAGAGCACCTGTTCTTAACCAACATGACAACCTGCCAAAATTTCATCTTGAGATGTGCTTAAGACTATGACACAGATAACAGAAATTACTGTGCACTGGGACATCAAATTAAATTCCAGAAGTCAGGGAGGCCACAGGATATTGGATTTAAGACCATGAAAAGGTTGTCAGTGGTTATGACATTTCACTGCTGGAGAAATATCAGTGTACTCAATGTCTGTGTGCATTTGAATTCTAAAACTGGGCAAAAGTCCAAGTGGGAAGCATAGGCAAACTTGTCATCATAAGCAATTGAGCATCCTCAGTTGCAGTCAGTGCTGGGGCCAAAAGCGAGTCTGAATGTGTAAACTCTGAGAGAAATGAAGGAAACAAAAGAAACATTGTTCTGATCAAATAGGCCTGAGATATGTAGCTCCTGGAAAATAAAAACTGGACTGTGGGTCCAGGTCAGTATGGCTGATCTTCTGCCATGAAACAAGAACAGGAAAACTCAGGGGAATAAGCTGGGTGAAGCTTTGCAACCTGCTTTTTCAACCCAAGTTGGTTTCCCGTATCAGGTTGTGCTGGTTTGAGGCTAATTAGGATATTTTAATGAGAGAAATTAGATCATTGGTTGTGAAAAGAAAATAATGATGATGGTATCATTGGTTTCATTGGTATGATGATGATGTTGTCATTGGTATAATGACGATGGTATCATTGGTGTCATTGGTGTGATGATGATGTCATTGGTATAATGACGATGGTATCATTGGTGTCATTGGTATGATGATGATGTTGTCATTGGTATAATGACGATGGTATCATTGGTGTCATTGGTATGATGATGATGTCATTGGTATAATGACGATGGTATCATTGGTATGATGATGATGTCATTGGTATAATGACGATGGTATCATTGGTGTCATTGGTGTGATGATGATGTCATTGGTATAATGNTGATGGTATCAGTGGTGTGATTAGTATGATGATGATGGTATCATTGGTATAATGATGGTATCATTGGTGTCATTGGTATGATGATGATGGTGTTATTGGTATAATGATGGTATCATTGGTTTCATTGGTATGATGATGGTATCATTGGTATGATGATGGTATGTGTTTCATTGGTATGATGATGTCATTGATATGATGATGATGGTATCATGTGTTTCATTGGGATGATGATGATGATGTCATTGATATGATGATGATGGTATCATGTGTTTCATTGGGATGATGATGATGATGATGATGTCATTGATATGATGATGATGGTATCATGTGTTTCATTGGGATGATGATGATGATGTCATTGATATGATGATGATGGTATCATGTGTTTCATTGGGATGATGATGATGATGGTATCGTGTTTCATTGGGATGATGATGATGACGTCACTGATATGATGATGATGGTATCATGTGTTTCATTGGGATGATGATGTCACTGATATGATGATGATGGTATCACTGATATAGTGATATCATTGGTTTGCTGAAAGGGATAAAAAAGCTAAAATGTAAATAATTTTCTCTCACTCTGTCCTGGGGCATTGCCCTGCTTGTTTCTCCTTCAATCTGCTCTAATATCTCTCCTCTAGTCTCAGAGCTAACAACTAACACTAAGCTTTGCTGGCTTCTGGTTTTTTTCTCTCCTCTGGTCTCAGAGCTAACAAATAACACTAAGCTTAGCTGGCTTCTGTTTTTGTTTGCCTGCCTGAGATAGGGAGGGAGAAAGAGGGGGGTAGCTTTGAGCCTCTTCTGGCCAGTTCCCTTTGTCTGGGAGGGAGTTTGGATTCCTGTATTATTATTTCTAGTTAGTCTATAATTGTAAATACTTGTAAATACATTGTGTATATATGGTGTAAGTTTTGCCATGCTGTAAACAGAGCTTCGTCTTATTTCCAAGCTGTCTGAGCTGATCTGATAAATTTCTATAGTGGGTGGGGGAGAAGTTCCTACCCAAATCACAGACTGAGCATTGTCAATGGGGCTCAAAACCAGGTAAAACTTACACTGCTGAGTTCTCCAAGTAGAGCAAACTCATTCTAGGTCAGTTCAGAAGACAGACATTGGTATTATTTCTTGCAGCAGGAGTTAAATCCCCACACTCTCAATTCATGTTTTTGCTTGGCATTTTAAGTCTGCTTGAATTTGACTTGTCCCACCCTACTCGCTAATCAAGCGTTGTATTTCCTCATCATGACCTCAGCTTTGTTTGACAAAAATCAGATCCTTGAATAAAAAAAACGCCAGTAAACTGAGGCAGAAAGGTAACATTTTTATGACCTTCACAGGTTCTTTTTTAGGGGTGTCCTGTGGATGACAGCATTGGACATGACTGACATATTAAAGCATTTTGCCCTTTGCCTCACCTAACTTCTTCTTTTTTTTTTTT